>VSDK01014325.1:292295-408909 GCA_009767595.1 Symbiodinium kawagutii | reverse complement strand
GCATGGCTGCCTCCAGGGCACCACTTTTCCGGGCGCGGCTCTGCCGGCAGGGAAGGGAACCAACAGCCACGGGTTGATCACTGAGAAGGGCTCAAGAACAGTTGAAGCATCAGTAAGGGCAATTGATGGTGGTTGTTTACCTAGTATATACACTGGATCAATTCATATCAATCATTAAGAGACAGGAATGGTTGAAGCCTGATAATGCTTAATATCCTAAACACAATCGTTTATAGAACCATTGTCATGATGCACTACTACTGACCATAAGTTTTCACCATGAGAAACCACTATTGGTAGAAGCATGCTCCAACCTGTCTATCTGCCTGTCGAGCCCACTACCTTTGACAAGACATCTAGACCGGAAGATATGTTTCTGTTCAAGGAACTACTGACCTTGGATCAACCGACCAAACATATATGCATGTATTACAACGACATAAGTATGTTGTTGTAGGAACTGCAGGACAAGTCGCCTGTAGTAGTTCATGGCCAGCTTTTCAGCAACTAATTTGCAACTTGTCTTGCCCAAACTTGGTTTGTGTTGTTGTTGAAAATCAAATGCGAAGGCTGAGTGCAAGACCCAAACATCAATTCTATAGTGCTAGCATGCAGTATCTACCACCTTTGATGGGCATACCCAAGTTACACCTCACTGATTCTACAAGTCTCTCACCCTCATTGGGCACATCTCCACTTCCAATGCTTGCATCTTGGTGACGTACCCTGACATGCTTGCAGGTACAGTATACCCTACAATCGTCGGTTGGCAAGCTCACTAAGCGCACTACACTCCATTATTGTTCAGCCGTTCATTAATTCCTTTATATACTGTAACTTCGATCAACCATCAAACGTATTCATTCTCAACATTATTACCATAAATGAGTCCGTCATGGAGGGACAGCTCATTTTTTCAACACCTAGAAAACAGTCTGACTCAGGCATGACACGAACAGCAGACATCTCACCACCACGGTGCCCGGGAAGCTCCGACCTGTTGCGCGTTGGGATCCGTCACCAGCTTCTTCAGCACATCGCTGAGATCCGGTACTGCAGAGCCATGGATGGCTCCAACGTGGCTATGCCAAGCAGGTGGCTCCATGCGGGTTGTACCAACCCCTTATGGATGCATATGCTTCTGGTTGCTGGTTCAACCCTATGGAAAATGTGAGTCAATGATAGGTGATGGGTGAAAATTGATTGGTTGGGAGTGAAGCATACTGCTTGGGAGGGTTGGTTAATTGTTTCCTGTTATATTTCTACTGTATTCCACTGTTTCCTTTTTTCGAAACGGCGCTTGGTGTTGTACTCCCCATCCTCTTCGTAGTGAGGATCCCATGTCAACCTCTAGGTTTTTTACAGCAGTAGGACTGGGATGTGTGCAGCACTCCTCAAGGACCCATGATGATTCGTGATCTAATCCTGGAAGTAGAGCTGGTACTGGGTGCAAGTTTGACCTATCCACAGGTGGTTGATATTGAGTTAGACACAGGACAGCCACGACATGGACGGTATGTGGGCTGCCATATTTTTTTCGATAACCTGAGGTTTCTTCGGCTTTGCCTGGTATGCTTAGTTGATCATAGTTGATCAGCATTAGTTCTGAAGCGTCAGTTGACAAGCATTGCCTGATTGAAACAGTGAAGCTCAGGTTTGATAAGCATCGGTTGAAGCTTCAAACTCACCAGTTATCCAACAGCTTCCCCAAGGTCTTCACCCGCCGTAGGGCCCGTCCTTGCTCCATTTTGCCCTGCACTTTGGCCATCAAGGCCAGATGCCACTGCTGCACCTCAGCGCAGCGCTAACCAGCCGCATCTGAAGCTGTTGAGTGGTCAGCTGCTGGTTAGAACCAATGACTTGGTTGAGTTTGGTTGGTGAGTACCACCGATTATCATCACAGAAGTAAGAACTACGTCAAACAAAAAGTTGGTCCCTCAACAATAACCAACACAAGTTGGCATATGATCAACTAGTTGATTTACCAATACAAGTTGGTAATTAATCAATTGGTTGTTGCTAGTGCAAGAACCAGCGCTAACATCAATAGCTCATGATGTACCATCAAATCTGGAGGGGGATTGTTTCTATGAACTCAACATGTGCTGTGAACTGATTGAATGAGAGAGACAGGCTTCGGCCCCCCGGTCTCAATACAAGAGATCTGGGTCTGCCTGCAGCCATGAAAACAACGGCCAATGACATCTTGATGGATTAAAATAGGTTGACCCAGCGCATTCTTCAAGGGGGTCCCCTCAAGGGGGTCCCTTCCCGAACCACGACCCCACTCAACATCTGCGAGCGGCTTTGGCGTCGGGCTTCACGCATGGCACCTATGGGATGAAGCAGAAGTCAGGTCTCCACTACTTTTCAAACTGTTCACATCCCACCAAAGAAACAGAACAGTCCAGTTTTTGGGGTACGACTTTCAGTGAAGCGATGAGATGAATCGAGCGTCTGATTGAATATGCCATGGGGCAAGGGTTGCGCCTGAGTAAACTCTTGTTCAAAGTGGCACAGGTGTTCTGTGGGGCTGCATCATGACCTTCGAAATATTCTTTGTTGGACCTTCCCAACAGCCTGCAAGCAAGTAGGTCTGCTCACAGTGCGTGGCCCCCTGAATTGTTTTACCACCAAGGATTCCTGCTCTGCTAATGCAAGCAGTGGTCAAAACTCAAATGGCTGTGGTTGGCATCAATGCTGTGGATGTTGATGCATGCTATGTATACCCACCAGGTACTAGCCAGTTGTAGCTCCAACTACAATGGTGACATGTCTTACCAACAACAATAGAGATTCAGTATGATTTACAATAGTCGTTGTATGGATCCAGGTGCAATTTTGGCCCATGGCCAATCGCTAAGTCTTATCAAGTGTTATCAATAACTTTTAAAGGTCAACAACCATGTTTATTGATTGAAGTATTGTAAGCTGTAAGGAATAAGCACTATCATTAATGATCATTGTTAATTAAACATCATTATATAATCATTTCATATTCACCCATATATCAACCATGGATACTAGATATAGCAAGCAACCATCATTACCAGTGAATCAACCAGTTGTGTATGGCTGTGGGCCAAAACCCTGTACAGCTGGCAGTTCCAATCCCATGAATGACTAAACTACTCCAACTGTTGGGATGGGTTCACTACTACCCATTTGTAGGTGACCCATAGCCACATAGCTGGTATGTCCCCAAGTCTTGTTGGTTATCATCCCTTATTATCAACCATCGTAACCACCATCAATGAACCATCTCATTGACCATCAATTCTCAACCATTAATTATTAGCCATCAACCATTCGTTATTATCCATTAGTTAACCATAAGCTATCATTATCTAATGTTCATAACCACCATCAATTCTCAACCATTAGTTCATGGTCATATAACCATTAGCTATCCTTCCAGTTACCTCTATAGTAGGTAACCAGCTGGTTTCTACCATTGTTTTTTAGGGTTGGTTATGTACTATAAAGGTAATTGGAAGGGTAGGGATTGGTTATTAATCATCAATTAGTTATTATTAACCATTAGTTAACCATTAGCTATTATTTCATGGTCATAACCATTAGTTATTAACCATCAATCTTGTTCCACCCTTACGCAGCTGGGGTGGATCCTGGCTTGCCCCACGCAAGACACGACTGGGAAGGCAGCGCTGCCGTGCCTTTCCCATCCACATGGCTTCAGCCAGACTTTGATCACCCGTGGTGTACACCGGCTCCTGGGGCTGGGATGGCTCGCCGCAACTCATTCGGATGATTCATGAACTTGTTTGGTTATCAACCCTAACCACTGACCATTGACCATAAACCATTCACCTTATATATTTGTTCAGTTTTCTTCTTTTTCTCTGAGCTTTTGTTGTTGATGACTCACCATTACCCTGAATTACCCTTGTGATATTACCCTGAGTCAATGAGTACCTGTCTGGTAAGGGGAGTGGATTCTTTGCCCCTGATGAACAGTGACGCAGGGCAACTGGCATCCGCACCTCACAGTAGTTCGGCCTATGCCAAGACTGCTCTGAGACATAGAATGGGTGCATCAGCCATGTTAGAGTTTTGAGGATTTAATAAAAAGTTGGCGGGTATTGCAGGGCAGAACTCGACGCTGATGGTGTCAGCCCCAAACTGGCCAGCTTATGTTGACATCATGCCAACTATGATGTTGCTACGGGGTTTGAAAGCCCAAACACTGCGTTTGCAAACAACATAAATACTACTGGCTTCCTCAGGTGCGCTCAATCCATGGCAGCCAGCAATCCAAAGCTGCAACAGCAACAAGTCTAACATCAAGCAGCACCAACAAGTAACAGAAACTACGACCACCAACAAAAAAAGCCAACAAAAAACACCAACCAACAGCAATAGAACTTGCTAACAACCAAAGATCACCAAACCAACAACAATAAATGGATAATGATGCTTAGTGACGAATATGGCTGTGGGTCAAAACCCTGTTCCCCTGGTTCCCCTATCCTTAAGCATTGTTTCCCTTATGATTCTTGGGGATTATCCTCCATTATTGGTTGGTTAATATTGACCCATAGCCATATGCTTAGCTATCACGCGGCTAAAAACCTTTGCTCTCACCACGTCACCTGCAGTAATCACCAGCACCTCGCAGGCTTCCAGGAAGCTTCGCATCTCAGTTCCTGGTGGAAGCTTCAGCGCGCAAGCTGTGGCTTCACTTGTGGGGGCCACTGAAATGGTTCAAGGATGGTCAATAACCAAGCAACAATAGGGGTTAACAACTGAACGAACTAATGATATATGATTGCTAAATGATAGTCAAGGGGGGTAAACATGAGCATCCACTAAAATGGTTCAAGGATTGTTCACAAATGTTTAAGAGTGATCAATGACAAACTAATAACGGTTCAATGATGGTTCCACAATCACGAGGACATTTTGTGTCAAGGATCGATAGAACAATGTGACTTTGATCCTTTTTGTTTGTACACGTGTGTGTTGCCCAAGCCAAGGGGGGTAAAACCATCGAGGATTCCACGCAAATCATCACAACTGCAAAGTCATGACTTGGCGCGGCGAGCTGGAGATTCCCAGTCGCCAACAGGGCGGCGTTGAAGATCTCAGATTTCAACCCTGGCAATCGATATGGGTATGTGCCAAAATTATGAACCCCTCAAAGCCTCAAATGGCTATCTATAGGTTATAAACCAATGGTTTTGGGGGTACCCTATTTTGGCACATACCCAACTGCTGCTGTAGGTTAATATGCGGCTCTTTCAAAGAATGTCACACATGAACCCTCTCTTGGAATGTTTGCGGACCCATTTTCTGTGGGGCTTTTTGTGGACACACACACATGTGTAGCCATCTGATCTCATATGGCAGCATGGCAGTGAACACCATCGAATCTGATGAGTGCTGCTGGTCGACTGGGCCTCAAAATGATCCTGGTCATCTGAATCGATCATCTGTTGCCAAACAATCAGCCAGCTTATAGCTTATGTTGGCTGGTGTCACCCACAAATGCCAACCATCATAAATCGAACCATCAAATATTGAAAGTGACCAGCCAGAAGTTGCTTGTTTGGTGATTCTGTTCTACAAATGGAGGACATCGATCTGACCGCCATTTTTGTCAAAAAAACAAAGCATTTGAAGCTGGTTCCATGCCGCTTCTGAACAGCTGGCACTAAGCAAACACCATGAATAGTCAGGAAGCTCCAAATCATCCACTACTGACCGTTTACAGTAATAAATAGTAAAGCAATATAAAACATCCATAGCTTGGGTTCCCAAATGTTCCCAGACTGGCTAAAAAACATCCATTTCCCAAGCGCATCTTGTTGGCCCCAGGCAGCACCACTCCCTGGACAGGTGAGGCCCAAGCGAGGCACTCGAACGCTGCAAATGTAGATCTTGTGACCTCGGCACCGGCTAAAGCTGCTAGTTCAGTACGATCGGTATTTTTTTGTAATGGTGACTAAATCATATTTAACAATGGTATGTTCAATCATGGATAATACGTACTAATGGTATGTTTAATAATGGTTGGTATGTTTAATAATTGTTAGTATGTTTAATAGATGGCAATAAAATAGAGGTTTAAGTATGGTTGTGACTATAGACGGTTGTATAATGGGAACATCATGGATAATGGTTTAATACTAGAGGTTGATAGTGTTAATGCTATAACACGTGCTAAAATATGATGGTGAATATATTGTATTGTAGTTTATCATGGCTAACAATGCCAGAATGGCATTGCAGTCAATAGTGTTAATGATGGCTCGAGTCATGGTGAAACGATGATGGCTCACAAAAAATGATCTATGTTTATTCATAACAAATCATAACAATATTGTGAATTGTAGGGATCAAGACTTCAGCAAAGTTGAGCTCACCAAAATACTTCGACTTATGAGGCAGCACGCACACGAGGTCATCTTCGATCTATTCAAATAATCTGCTTGGCCGTCAAAACTAATGATTGATTGACCATCATTGACCAAACTCATTAATGATCAATAAACATCAATTGACCATCATCAGATCATAATATAACCATATAGAACCATCAATTCACCATCGTTTGACCATGATGTTTCAAGCCTTCCCTGTCTCCGTGCCGCGCTTTTCGACCGCCAATCAGGACCCCTCCATTGGCTCGCCAGCACATGGCTCACCCGTTCGGCACCCAGGAGGATGCACTGCCCGTTTTAGGCGCCCCCCAATGCCCTGGCCTCTTGGAAGATGCCAATGATGGCACCCAGCTGGATGGGATCGCCACAGCCCTGCTTCAACCTCCAATCCACATCCGCCAAAGCCACCGTCAAATGAAGCCGTTGCCGCTCCGGCAGATCTTGTTGGATCAACTCCTGCGGAGGCCCGTGGGTTTCGGAAGCACTCATGTCGCTGGGGATGGGACATTGCGGAGGCCCGTGTTGAGTTGTTTTTTTTCGTATCTGGAACCTATATATAAGTATATAATGAATGCACGACACATAGATATTCATCATGATCCTGAATCAACACTTGTACAGTAAACATCAGTAATGTGCATATACAGACGTACATCCATCATGAACCTAAATCAACAGTTATACAGGATGATAAATGTCCCATAGCTACGCGCATGGCTCCTTATGCATGAGCTGCAGAAAGTCGTCCAACGCGTAGCCCTTGGAGTTCAGCATGGCCTTCAAGGACTTCAAACTCGCAGCAAAGGACACCTAGGAGCAACGCACGAAACGCGACGCAAGCCCGCCCCTGGGTTCCATGTGAGCTCGCTGAAGCCTCCCAGCTGCTGCTGCTTGGTGCTTGGTCATCAAGTATTATTGCTATGAACTTCTTGAAGAATGATGTGATCATTTTCAGGCGACTTCAGGTTCATTCTGACTGGTTGGTGCGGGGTTGTGGAGCCAACTTGAGGACTCCGAGGACAGTCGGGGGTTGCGGAGGATTGTTCGGTGAATAGATATCTAATCACGTGTTCGAATGGGGATAAATCGATCAACAGGGCCTCTAAAGCTAAAGGCCTGGTTTAGATTCCCAGTAAGATCCATTGTCGGATAGAATGACTGATTGTTCTCCATTGTAAGCAGGTGATTTTCACCTACTGGCATTCCATATCCAGACCGCTAGGCCCTTTTATTGGTCACACAAACACCCCCACACATATTTGCCAGGGTATGCCATGTCCATGTGCTTGGGTTGAAGCCATGGACTCCACAAAGATATATTTCAATTTAACCATGTTGAACTGATTCTCCCAGGGATGGTCTGGTCTAGTTGATTATAACCTATCCGTTTCCCGGTTCGCCCGCCCAGCGAGCCAGGCGCGCGGTCGGTCAGATTATAACCTATCCCAAGTACTAGTCAATTGGATAATCATTCCCAGGTATTGTTGGAAAAAAACTACGAACACCAACCAGCGGCACATGAAATTGTGAGCAATTTCCATGCCTTGGGTTCTGGAACTCTGGAACCAAGAAATCAAAGTTGAAATACCCAGCTGCCATTGTCTTCTTTTGGCACAATGTCCTCATTCGCAAAAAAATATGCAACAACAGTCAATCCTGAACATTTTCAAAGCTTTACTGCAATCAATCACAAAACTAGCTATACAGCCAAATGTGTATATTAAAAGCAATAGCCTTTATACCTCTTAAATGTTTGTTCTAAACACACCCTCGGGTAGCTGCTATCACCAAACTTGCCAGTCATTGTCAGATGTTATCCCCGATTGTCAATCTTGTTCAAATATCCAAATATCCAATCATTGTGAATGATTTGAACCATAATGCTATAATTAAATACTGTAACTATCTGTAATATTGTTGATATTCAAGATTAAACAAGATAATTACATGACCCATTCAGCTCGTATATGACACGACTCGATGGGGAACATCATCCCCATGACAAGCAAGACACAGCTCCGTTGAGCAAGGTCTTCAAGAAGTGCTGGATCTCTTCTGGGGAGGGCACCCCTGTGGAAGCATAGACTGCCTTGGCATCCACGTTGCCCTTGTGGCCCATGGAAGTCGTCTGAAAAATGTTGATGACTTTTCTCATATCACCGCCACCAACTTGTACAATTGCTTTCGCTCCCTCCTGGCTCAAGTGCACTTTCTCGCAGTCAGCGATGTGATGTAGCCGACCCAAGATCTGCTCTTCACTCAAGGGAGCAAAACGCAACTTGGTACACCGCGATTGCAACGCGGGAATGATCTTGCTGCTGTAGTTGCAAATGAGAATAAACCGACAATTCGAGGCATACTGTTCAATCATTCTTCGAAGCGCAAATTGTGCAGAGCTGGTCATGTTGTCAGCCTCATCCAAAATCACCTCACGGACTCAGCAGATCACAAAAAATGCATTATCTGTGTGTGCTGCGCATGACTTCATTTGTCTGGATACCATATCTGCAATGCAGGTGCAAAGTGAAACTGAGGTGTCTATCATGTGCTTCAACATCGTTGCTCAATTAAGTTGAAACTCACCGACGAGTCCTTCACGAGTCCTCGACGAGTCACAAGCTTTGGTTGCCCTTCCACAGAAGCAAAGAGCTGCTTCACACTGACGAATGTCTTGATCTGCTCCCGGACAACCTGCCAGGAAGACCCGATGAATCTACCCTGCACGAGCCCCGGTGGCATGACGGCAACCAGAAATGATAGCTGGTGTGCCTAAAATGACCAGAGCCAGGGAGTATTGAGTATTGATGAACACACCCAGGGTTGGCAAATGGTCAGCATCCAAAAGGAGCAAACAGCAAACAAACCAAGAATGCATCAAGAACAAACAGTTGCGCAGGGGGTGTTACACAGATTAGTTCAACTCAAAATGTGTTTTGTAGGGAAACCGAAACAATGATTCCTTCGGGTACCAGCCTTTTGCGGCCTTGATGCATCCAAGTGTTCGTTGTTGGCGAATTGTTGCCTCTATGATACAGTTTCATGGAATAATGCTAGAAGTAGAAATTTGTCAGGTTTGGTGGCAAATCAACAGAGTCTTATCCCAGAATTGGTCTTAGTTGATGGCGGTCTCTAGGTGATTGCTGTTGACTGATCATGCCCCTAGTGTTGCTGGGTTGCTTCCAGTACATGGACCACGGGTGACCCACAGCTCCAGCAGCAAGTGACTTCAATTCCACGGGCGTCGGAGGCATTGAGCTCCAGGGTCATGGACTTATAACGCTGCTTGTACATGGTCTTGGCAAGGGCGATAATCGTGGAGGTCTTGCCTGCCGGGCGAGAAGCAAAGCGGGCGATAGAGCTGAGGATCAGTTTGATCCAGGTGAATGTGAAAGCAGACACTTCATCTGGGGAGTTGTCAACACAATCATCCCATTTACATATTTCAAAGACCAGGAGCGGACGACAACATTGACAAAGCTTTCTGACTAAAACAAAACTCAGTCAAGCAGCTGCCAATGCAATTCAGAAAGGTCTGTTTGAAACATGTTCGCCCTTGGTTCTGGGCAGTAAGGTCCACGTTCGGTCACGTTCAGTGAAACTGTATTAAGACAGACACTTGATCAATGGTATGAGTTAATCTGAATTAAAAAAACAAACAGATTTGTCATATCAAAGCAAGTTCACGTGATTGACTGTACTATGACTATGACTATGACTATATGACTATGACTATATGACTATATGACTATATGAGACTATATGACTATGACTATGACTATGACTATATGACTATGACTATATGACCATGACCATGACTATGATAATGATTATGATGATGATGATGATGATGATGGTGATGATGATGATGATGATGATGATGATGGTGAGGATGATATCATACATTACAGCCAGTTGATGTTTCGTCCTGATGCAATATGTTTCTGTCAGCTGAGCGATGGTGACCGGTGTGGGCCTGAAATTCCCAGACACTCATCGACTGTAATCCCTCACTCACATACTTACATCACTCATATATCCCTATCAACCATCATTCACCGTTAGTAAGCATCCTTTAACTTAACCATTAGAAACCTTCCTTTGCAACCTGTTCTTCCAGGCACGTGCCTGTACCCGGTGGCCCGTGGAGACACATGTGAGGCAGTGTTCGCTTCGCCATCATTCGCCTTGGATACCATGGGTTCCTATGGATTTCCATGGTTCACCATGTATTTTTGCTCATCTGATGGGCACTATTGACTAGCTTCGTGAAGATCATGTTTGATAGAAAATATCCATCAAGCCGTGCTGAGGAAGATCAAAACCAAGAATGAAACACAGTTTACCATCACCATCATCGCCATCCAATTTTTCTCAGATCTTTCTTCCTCATCCAAAATTACATCCCCGAGAGAGAGAGAGAGAGACAGAAATCTGTTGTAAAAGTTGTAACAGGTTCACTCAAAAGCAGCTAGCCCTATGAGAATTTCAGGATGCTATGTCGTTACCCACTGCATGGCAGGTGGCTCAATCATTCGAATAATGTCCTCGTGCGCAACGAGTTGATCTAGGGACGAAGGTCGATATTTCTCGACCCAGGGCAGCAATGCAGGGGCCTGTTTTCCTTCATCGCCCACCATCACCACGTCCATGGTTCGGTTGGGTGTTCCCCCACTCCTGGGCCTTGACCACTGGTACCCGCCACTGGTACCACCTTGAACCTCAAACTTCGGAGGTACCACCTGCAAGGCTGTGCATCCGGCTGGTTGGTGCTCACCACCCCGTCATGAACAACACTTTTGCTTGTGAACCATTCATTTCCTAATAAATGAATTGTCAATCCCTGTTGGGTAAGCCATTTGCTCAAGCACTACCCACCCTAGGTGGGTTGCCCAACAAGCAACAACGTCCTGGTTGGTGCTTAATTCCCAGCAAATCACCAACCAGGTGGGGTACCCAGGGGGCGACCGCTTGAAACTGCTTGGAGGCGACGACATGACCCCCAACCTACAGTAGGTCTCACTTGGCACCCCCAACTGCTTGGAAAACTGAAGTTTTGGCTCGACCTGGCACTGAAGCGGCTGGACAGCGCCCAGCCATGGATGAAAGTGCAGGAAAAATCATAAGTTAGCATATGTAAGGGCTTGTGGATACATAGTCACATGTATGTATATACATACATGCATGTAAATACAAAATAGGTATGTGTATCTGTCTATATGTTAGATATACCGCGCTATACATGTAGACATACACATGAAATGAAATGTTGTAAATATAACTTAGTGAAGACACGCGCCATTTTGTTAGCAGGAACGGTAAACCATGGTCGACCATTCATAGCCACTGTGAAGGGTCCGGATTGGGAGACCACTTATGAATTACAGCACGCACGATTGGGAATAAATCGATTCGTACTTGGTAGTCAAAAGGCTGATCGTCAATTGACATCAAAAATCACTGTGTCGTAGGGCACCTTTGAATCACAGCTGCTTGTTGGTTTGGACAACCCATGAAGCAATCACTTCAAACGACTTATTTGAGATATGTGATTGACAATCACCCTCAATCATGAATTGGACCATAGCGATACATATGATTATTCATATGATATAACATATGTATGTGGACATTGTATCAAAACCTATCTTTGGTTCTGAAACAATAATCTGTACCCCTAGCAAATATCTGTATATGGTCAATATGCCAGGAATGAAGCCAACAGTCTTTGTTGGGATGTTCACCTAGATTTCTTGGAAATTTGGTTGTGACCCATACAGCAAGCAAAAATGATATATGCAGTCTGAGCTCTGATATGGTTGTTAATGAGCACAAATCTGGGGGTTTCTCAAAATTGGGGAACGCCCGGTTATCATCCTCCATCAACCATCTATAGTGATAAACCAACCATTTTGGGGGTTCCCCCTATTTTAAGAAACCCCAAATCGGCTGACCCCTCCACCAAATGTTCAACTTGTGCTTTCGGCACCCGTTATTCTGGACGAGATCGATCTCCTTCATGCGTGCCACCGCTCGACCATCTGAGGAGGCCTAGCATTGAGGCATGTGGGATGCATGCTACTGAAAGACACATCAGGTCTCACCAGGTGGCAAAATCGTTTAAACAATTGAAGACTGAACGCACGCGCACATGCAAATGTCTATGCATATACACATATGTCTGCATTTTATATGTAAATATATCTGATAGATTAATATACATGTATATTTCCTGCTGGGTCAATACCCTGGTACCCTAGTGAACATCCGACAAAACTAGTATAGCTCTTGGGGTGTTCACCTAGCCATTGAATGGTTGATATTCACCCACAGCCACAGCACGCACGTCATGTGGCCTCCTGGGTCAGAGGGGGGATTCATTGTATTGGTCATCAGAAGTCCTATTAGCAGATGATACTAATGGTTGGTAAAATAGGACAATGGCAAATAGTCAATGTAGTACTAGAGGGGTTGATGTAATATGGGATAATGGTTCATTATTCTTACTGGTGACTACAATGCTTAATGGTTGATACGGTCGGGATGAAAACTAGTAAGAATAGAGGGGATGCCAACCAAATGGTTAGTGAGAGTTACTGGTCACCATTGGTCACCATCCTCCTGTAGCCAAAAACCACCCGTTTTGAGCCATGTCTGACATCAAAATACACAAAACTTGATCTCGGGACAAGACTCCAAGTGTCCCTTCGGACAGGTCATTATCCTGTCCATCCGTAGGCGATGTCATTAGACATAATATATGAAACCACCAATCTTGTCATTCACCACTATTCGCAAATCTACTTGGTTGCTGACAATCATTAACCTTTAACCACTTATTCAAGCAAATCATTCTTGAGTATTTTCAGCCAGGCTGCTGAGTTTAAGGGATTCTCGAGGATACTCAACTCAGGGACAAAGAGTGTCAAAATCAAGAAATAATGCAACATTATTTCGTTGAAATGGAGGTTGTAATAACCAGGGTCAATCAGTTGATCAATCAGTTGGTTAATCCGTTGCTTAATCACAACTGGTAAGGCTCCAGGGGTTGTTTGTTAACAGCTGGACCAGTACTTGGAGTCATCCATGGATTTCACAAAGTCTTCAGGATCAACCGCCACGAGATTTGATGCTGCCCTTCCCTATTGGTGAAACCTGCCTGATTTCAGAAGGAAATCAACACCAAGATTGTTCTCTTTGCAAGGATGCAGCAACAAAAGCAGTATATTGGATGGTCTCAGCACGAACAGGAAATCCACAAACAATCCACAACCCACGCTTGCAAGTAAACCACAAGCTATTTACCTTTGCAGAATGACACTACTCACAAAATAAAAATCACTTCATTTCCAAGGTGTTCTCCCATGAAATTGGATGATCACATTGTTCATCATCGTTTGTCATTCACCACCGAAGCATGATGAATCATTCACACCAAGGTGAATCACTTGGTTGATCACTTGGTTAGTTCATAACTTGCTTCATCGCTTGGCTCATCACTTGGTTCATCACTCCGATCCCATGGTGACTCCGTTCGTTACTCGTTGCTTTCCCCACCTTTCTCCAGGAGCTAAAGACGTTGGGCGCGACGATGAGATCCACCAACTGCAGGGTGTTGCGGCGCACGATGCGCAGCCGCGATGGGAGATCATGAAGCAGAAAACAATCTGCCATCAACAATAGTCTAGTAGTCTAGTTTAATAGATTGATAGTCTATAATCTATAGTTAAATAGATTCATCGTCTACTACTAATAGACTATTAATCTATTTGCCATCAATCAGTGATAATAATCTCAAAGAGACTATATTTGATAGATGGGAGATAAATGAACCAGTAGATAGTAACAGTGATGGTCTCATAGTTTAAAACAGTCTATATAATAGCTTAATCGTCTAGTCTAAAAAATGGTTGATACTAAGAGTGATGGTTTAATAGTTTTGAAATCCTGGTACTTTGAAATTGTTATTAGTGGGAGATGTTTTGATAGTTTATGTAATTCAGAGATGAACCACTGGCAGTGATGGACTAATAGTGTGGAATAGTGTGGTAGTTTGGACTAGCTTACTTTTAATGATTTTGAAACCCGCCACTTACCTCCAAGCGCCTGGTTGATAAGGGTTGGTCTACGATATTGCGTCTTATCTGATTAGCGAAGTTGTGTCTTGTGATTAGCAACCAGAAAGCAGAGTAAATGGTTGACATGAACCATGATGGTTCAGATTAACCATGATGGTTATTAGAGAATGATGGTTGGTCTTGACTATATTGAACCATAATTAATGATATTAACCAAAATGGTTGATACTAATCAATTTGCATTCTCAATAATGACTTGACTCTGCTTGAACTCGATCAATAACTGTGCCAATAGCCATCATTTTGGCCAGTGATAAGGTACTCCAAAACACTCTTTACCGGAAGGAAAAATAGAAAAAAGTACTGCAACAATATGATCAACACTTGTTGATTAACCACGCACACCTGTAAACCCTAGCAACTGCGCGGTCGATGAGGAATCTAGCTTCAGCACTACTGAAATGGGATTCAACTACTGTAAATCCGTTTGGCCTCAAACAGAGCCGTTCACCATCGAAACCACTGACTATTCATAATTATTCACCATTCTAAATGAAATTTGTAACCATGACCAATTAATCTTAGCATTCACTACTTAAACACAACCCATGATCCGTGGTTATTATTGGTCACGAATGACCAATGATGATCTCATTTTTCAGCTTCCGCCACTGCGGAGCCCTGCGGGCCTCCTGCGAGCCCGCGGGGGGACTCAGCAAGTTGGAGTCCCATAAGAACTGTGAGAATTGCCCCGCACAGCCAGCTGAGACCTGGCGACACGGAGGTCAGAATGCAGGTCCAGCAGTTGATTGGCCATCAGGTGTGATGGTTGAGAAGCTTAGATTATCAGCAGTAGTGGTAATTAAAGCATATTTATCAATGATTATCGGTGATCTAGATTATCAGTGATTAAAATTGTTGATAATGCTTATAATTGACTAGTCAATAGTAGTGATAACGGTTCATAATGCTTGATTGTAGCTGATATGAAGGACCTAGTGATTGTCATGGTAGATCCAGCATTGGATAAAACACTACAAGATTGAGCGTAGGTAGTATTCCACCATTGGTTTTGGGGGCTTATTGATAGAACATACCTAGACAAGCCTCTTTGTTGCTACAATCACAATGTCAAACAGTTCCTTACTAAAGTTTGGAACAGGTGAGGAATTGTTTCAACGGTGTTGGCTTAATTATGGTTATTCTCAGTGACGGTTGATTGCCGACAATGTGGTCTGTCACCTGTATGAAGACATTACCGGAAGTGTCTCTTTAAGAAGCGTCATTGACCACGTTCAACTATTGGCCAGCTTATTGACCAGTAGATTCAAAAAATACTAAACACTATTGACCATCATTAAAAATTCTGGACAATCATCAACTGCTGTTGATCACTGAGAACCAATATGACTGTATCTTGGAAAGAATGGGCAAAACAATTTCTCAAGAAAGACTACCAGCAAGTGATTTGCCATGGCGGAATCCCTTGTACAACAAACAGGCAGCGACTGGCTTTTCAATAGAGTACATATGTTCTGTTTTATTTGGGTTGTGTGTGTACTGGTGTGAGCAACACTAATGGCTTAAATCAAGCAGCGCAAATGGCTTAAATCGAACATAGTTTAATATGCTTTTCATCAAACAAGTGCTAAAGCAATGCTGGTGGGGTCTGATCCAAAGACATTGAAGCAGATTTTTCAGCATCACTCACCAATCCGTGACCATCATATGTGTTCAAAAAATCATTAAAATCGTTAATCGTTCATATCCATGGCTATCTAGTTGGCGATTTCCACCCCTGTGAAAAATATTGGTCAACAAAGCATTTGTTAATACTTACCAGGGAAAACAAAAAATGTCAATCAAACCACCATCCATCTAACCTCTTAGGCTGGGCATTGTCGTTGTCCCAACTCATAATAGTCATTACCTTTACAACTCATTACCAGCTAGTAGGTTCCCCAAACATGTCTAGCTAGCACTATGAGTGTTGGTGAGACCCCTGTAAGGAAGCAAGGTCATTATCGACATCCCATCAGTATGCATCTATATCCCCTAGGAGCCAGTAGAAAATTTTCCGTGTTGTTGCTACTTCGGCAGCTCCGCCAGAGAAGCCAGAATTCTACATGGCTGTCGTTACCAATCGTCACAGTGCTGGTTCTTATCCCTAAACAGTTCTGTTTAGACTTAGTAATGGTTATAATGATCATCATTAAGCAGTTAATGGCAGTGATCATGGTTCATAAATTGCTGTATAACTCACTCACCTCTCATGAACCAACCTCCAATGAAGCACACCGACTCAACTATATAATTCACCTGATGATATGGTGGTTTCTCAAAAGAGGTGTACCCCCAAATTATCCAATAGCAATCATTTTTAGTCATGAACCATCCATTTTGGGGGGGTCTCTACGGCTTGAAAAACACCAATATCACCCTCAAACCCCTGCCATTCGCAACCTCCAACCCATCATCCACCCATCCCTTCCCGCGCGCGTGAAAACCCACCTCCGCACAGGCCACATCCATCTGGGGTTTGAAGGACGGATCTGAAGCCGCCTGCGACACCGGGGAACCCATGGGGAAACCCAAGGGGAACCCATGGGGTAACCCATGGGGTAAGCTAAGGAACAGCAGGATTCCACTGCTTTTCACATGGCTATGACCTACAGCCATATGTCTTTATCCTCTGCCCCCCTCCAAGGCAAGTTGCCACCACAGCGGGCACCTGGAAGATCTGATCCGCCAGTTTTTCGCCACTGGTCTTTTCATTGCCTGGCCAAGATTGGAGATCAAGTCTCAGGATGGCCGGTATGGCTATGTAGTAAGATGTAGAATAGTATATGTGCCGAAAAGCCATGATATGCCATTGTTGATAAACCATTGTTACTAAACCTTTGTTAATACTGGTTTATATTAGCGGTTCACCATGGTTAACCAATGTGCCTATGCAAATGTCCACGCAAATGTGACTTCCCACACGGCACCTGGCACATGGCCATGAACAGAAAGAAAGACCCCCAGTGAAATGGCGGGGAAGAACGATGGATGACCTTTGAACATCATGTTTTTGTGGGCCAATGGTAGCTTGTTGGATATTGTTTATATTCTGGAGAATGAGGGATAAATAGTGACTCACTGACTCACTATCAAACATAGTGACCTAATGAAGTTATCATCCCAATATTCTGGACTTTGTTGGATAACATTAGTCAAATGATTGGAAACCAGCCTAAACAAACACACAAAATGGTGATGATTACGCTGCTATGCTTGACCTATGGGAGATCCACATTGATAAATCCCTATGTTTGATAGTGAGTCACTAGTCCCTAGCTACAAGTTTAAGCTAGTGGTGGTTTCCCACCTCTGCCCACATTGATTTCCCACCTCTGATGATCTTTCCCTCTGCGTCGACAGGCATCACTTTGGACACCTCAATGGCTGTGGCAACTTCGGTCCCATGGCCAAATAGCATCCACACAGGATGGATGCGCCTGGGGTTTCAAAAACCTATCTCAGGAAACATGTACTGGACAAAAACATCAAACAAATAGGATGATTCTTTAATGCTCAAGCCACACACCATGCGAATTACTCTACGCAAAAATATGCAAATATAGATATACAGCTATGCGTACATCAAGCAGTACAACTACTGCACGTTGCCAGAGTCGAATGAGTCCTCAAATTCATGGGGAGCTCCATCAAAGCTTCCAAAAACTGCACAAAAAACAGAACATCTCCACTCCAACTTGTTCAATTTGTTTAAGTCTATTCTATTATTGGAGGCGGACTTCCCAACTACAGTAACTATATGGGTGTTTCTCAGAATAGGGGTACCCCCGAAATCATCCAATGTTAACGTATTATAGTAATAAAGCATCATTTTTTTGGGGTCCCCTATTTTAAGAAAGACCCATACAACTCCAAAAACAATCCAAGATAACAATTTGAACAACCCAAAAACATATTGGAGTCTATTTTTGTTCAGTTCTTAAATAGCTCCAAAAACAACCCAAAAGCTGTTCTCCACCATTCTCTGACTTGAAGCTCTTGGTCTCCTCCGGGTCATAAGCCGAGACACCACTCGCATGTGACTGGGCAACTCCTCGTCTCCCATCACCTACCGCGGAGGATTGACCACACCCAGATCCCAAATGTGTGAACAGGAGGCTGATCATGAGTCTTGAATAACGATTAGAATAAACGCCATGTGTCTTTTCGTTGAATCATTTTTATCTTTCGAAACATGAGTCATGAGGCTTTCAGACTCATCATACGAACAAAGAGATCAAGCAAAGTCCCCTTTCAGTTGGTCTTTTGCTTGTTGGCTGATCACACAAAATGTCAGCACTTGATAGTTCAACTAACAAATATGGCAAGAATTTGAAAGTGATAGCTGCATTGCCATTGCGAAAACATGCAAGGCTGCAAACCTGTCCACAAACTAAAAAAACACACACCACTCCAAGAAATGATTTCATGCGCAAACTCTCGCAGGTTTCAGGGGCGGGGTACCTCACATCGAAGCTTGGCTCCTCCCGCCGAGCAAAAAGCAGCTGCTTGACTTGGGTGACAAATATCGACCCTTTCCCCGGATCAATCTGACCACTCAGGAATGATCATTTCATTGCTGGGTCTACAGCAGCATGGATCCAAATAGGCTCTACCAACAACTTCTTGATGGATAGTGCAAATTGACTCTTGATGGTCTGAAAGAGGGAAGAAATGTATTGGAATCAACATCAAAAACGATACGGCTGTGGGTCAAGGGCCGCTGTATCCCTCGTTAATTCACATCCCGTAAATAAAAATATTGTATGGTTGGTCGCACGACCTTTTTGCTTGCCATAGGCGCAAGGGCGGCCTCTCTTTCCAGTTCTCGAAAGCTGTGCTTCTTCTCATCATCCTTACGGCTGTAAAACCTGTCCCGTTGCCGCAAGGGAGGTATAAGCGTCACATGTGGGGGTTGATTGCCACCTAGGTGTTGGTCGTAAACATCCTACAGCTTTTCAGGTTGATTTCCTTTTAGTTTGGACCACAATATCTAAGTGAGTGAGCATGCCGGGAGCAGGGGTCCATCACACGTCAATGTTTTGAGGATTGTTTCTCATCTACTATAGGCTGCCTAACTTTTGTGATTGTCCATTTCAGGTGCATACGCAAACATGCATATGTATATAAATCTATCTATGTAGAAACGCAAAAACAAAATATCATGCAATATATCTTGCATATTTGTTCATATTCAGGTACCCCAAAAAAATGCTTATATATACAGAAATTCTATCACCCAATGGACAATAAACCTCCTGAGACTGGGTAGATGCAAAGAAGCTCATTCAATCATTGACTTGATGGGTTTGGGCCAGTGATCATTTAGCTAGAAATCAGTTTTGAAAATAGTGATGTAATACAGGTTCACAAACGGGATAACCATCAACTGCCAGCAATCACCAACACACCACTGGTGACCTCAAAGGAGTGTCCAGTTAAATCATGTTAAATCCTTGGATCCACAAAATTTGACTGGATGCATCTGGATCACACATTTTCTTGATGCAATGTTGCATATTGGCTTACAAAGCCGAACTACATTGTCGATCAGAAAACAGAAACTACCACGTACAACTATGGTTGCAAAACCTTTCAATCTCAACCTGGGATTTAGACACCTGAGTCGATTCAACCATGACCAACCTCGACCAAGAAATGTACAACAAAAGGCAAACCCAACATTGGTTCTGGGGATTAACATCATGGGATCATCAATGGGTTCTTACCCAAAGGGATCAATGGACTCACAACAAGTGAACCCAAGTTCACCCAATGATTCAAGTGGTTCTTGGGGTCAACGTCAACCGGTTGGTCCCAAAAGGTCCGTCCTGGCTGATGATCCCTTCACCCCACAAGTTCTGAGGCTGGAACCACCATAAGCGCACCTTGTGGGCTATGCGTGATGTAGGCTGCAAAGGTTGTGATAAACCTGGTGTGTTGGGTCAACTTGGGATCTGAACTGATTTGAACACAGGGTTTCCAGTCATGCGACTTGTACAATGGATACATAGACAATAAATATACAAAACCCACGGAGAACTCAGCAACTGTGGAACCACAACTAGCTAGTCAAACAGTATATATTCTTAGTACTCACTCATTTTTCTATATATTCATCTCTAAACGAGCAGCCTCACGGGCACATTGGCCAGAGCCAGCATTGGCAAAAGCTTTTTCGGACTCCAAGCATTTAGAAATTCCCCTGCAACCCCGGGTGAATTATCTCAGCCATACCACATTAATTTCACAATTGCAGAACTGAAAAAATACTCCTTCACCAGCACGAAGAATTGGTATGACACCACTCATCAACTTCATTCTCTCCTTCCTGTTGCTGAAGATCCAGAATTTCTAAAACATTTTGACCCCGAAAAGGAAATAAGAGTCATAGTAATAAACCAACTCACTCTCCAAAGGTTGCTGCTGGTGACATGTAGCCCAACTGCTGGCCGCATATCGAATCGCTTGCAAAAAATACCACTATGGGCAATGATTTGACGTCATGGTCGATCTAATGATATGGGTTGCGGTAAAACCTATTGTGCCGCATTGCCACACGGACAGGTCACAAACATAGATCATTATCTTGGTGGCTTATAGATCCCTTGCTAAAAATATATCTTTAGTGGTTATAAGGTAAATCAATCATATCCCAAAACCACTAAAAACCTAAGTTAGTGGGTATAAGCCATCCAGTTATGGAAACGAAATAGCATTGCGATAGTGATCAAACACGATGATCGTACTGGTTCACCGCAGCAATTGTTCATTCACAGTAGTCAATCAAGATGATAATCATATTGGTAATAAGATTAATATACCTATGGATGAACAAGTCGAAGTGGAAAGTGCAGGCATATGGGTTTGTCCGTAAACAGTGCACATCAGTGCACTCCAAAACTGGCAAATTTCCATATCAATACTACGGACAACCCCCCTGTCTGTTCATGTGTAAGGCTGGCTGGTGGCACCCACCAGCTGCTTCGCTGTTGGCAGCTTCACCCAAAACCATTGCACTTGCAAATGTGTTTTGAAAAAATATATATATATATATATGTATATATACATAAATAAATCTATTTAAAGACAATACATCTATATAAATAAAAACACAAAATTAATAAATTAAAAAAAAAACATTAATAGATACATTAAAAATAATAAAAAAGAAAAAACAAGGTAAAACATATATATATATATAAAATGATTAGGTACATATAAAAATGCAAATTTAAATATGCATTTATATAAACATTTATGAGAAAATAAAGCCAATATCTGAATATAAAAACATTTATATGTATATATAAATCTGTGTGTGTGTCTGTGTGTCTCTTTGTCCCCATTATGACCAACTCCAACTGTCCTTCTTACCATCACCATCATCATCATCATCATCATCATCATCACCATCACCATCATCAGCATCATCAGCATCATCATCAGCAGCACCATCATCATCACCATCACCAGCATCATCACCATCATCAACATCATCACCATCACCATCATCATCATCAGCATCAGCATCATCATCAGCATCATCATCATCAGCATCATCATCATCACCATCGCCATCATCATCATCATCATCATCATCATCCTCATCATCATCATCATCAACATCATCATCATCATCCTCATCTTTGCCATCATCATCATCATCATCATCAGCATCATCATCACCATCACCATCATCATCATCCTCATCCTCATCAACATCCTCATCATCACCATCAGCATCATCATCATCATCATCAACATCATCATCAGCATCATCACCATCACAATCATCATCATCATCATCATCATCATCATCATCACCATCCTCCTCATCATCCTCCTCATCATCATCGTCAACATCATCATCATCATCATCATCATCATCATCAGCATATTAATCATCTTTGTCATCATCATCAACATCATCATCATCAACAACATCATCATCATCATCACCATCACCATCATCATCATCATCCTCATCATCATCATCATCATCATCCTCATCATCATCATCATCATCATCAACATCTTCATCATCAACGTCATCGTCAACATCAGCATCAGCATCATCAGCATCATCATCATCATCATCATCATCATCATCACCATCATCAGCACACCACCATTTTTAATTGAGATGACCCCCTGTTTCCCCAGAAAAATGGTGATTTTCCATTGCTATGTTAGATCACCGGAGTGTACCCATGATCAACCTATCGCTGTTCCACTCTGCCACAGCTGCCATCGAGCACTCGCACCCGCGTGCTGGCGCTTTCCTTTAGGCCGCAGTGCTCCAGTAAGAGCCTTCAGGGACACGATGCGCATCGTGGTGATGGGTACGTAAACACCACGTTTGAAGATTATCATGGTTAATGGTTGTTAAGAACAATGTTAATAAGAATGGTTGATAAGAATGGTTGATAACACTGGTTGATAACAATTGTTGATAACACTGGTTGATGACAATGATCAATAATGATCAATAATGATGGTAAGTAGAAAGGGAGGATATGTTCCTGGTTGACAATAATAACAATGGTTTTCACTGATAACTGCGGTTAAAGGAAAATCCAAATGGTTAATTCATTTGCAATTACGATTAATCAAATATTAGATCATCATCAATAAAGCTTAATTATATCGTACAGTAGTAGTAATCATGGTCAATCATGAAACATGCTAAGGGGTTGATGATGGTAAAAAATCATGGAATGATGATGTAATGAACAATGGATGATCATCGACATTGGCAATGCTGGGACTGGTGTCAATCATAGCGATGATTGATGAGCCTGCTTATTAGGGCTTGATGAATAGAGCCAACTACATGATGAGGGCTTTTTGCGGGTTGTAAATGGCGCTATGAACCATCACTGGCCCTACATCATTTGGAATGAAAAACTCATGCTGACTGTTAGAGCTTGATGATGGCTACTTATGGTCTTCTGGGGGAGTAGGTACCCTCAATTTCCGTCAGAAGTGGCAATGATCCGCCCCCAACTCCACGAGCACCTTCAAATAAACAACCGATGTCAAAGCAAAGATCTTCACAAACCAAGTAGCAAACAACCGATACAAACCATCGAAATCAATCTGAATACTCTAACTGTCTGGGTCAAAACTCAATCCAACTCATCAATCTAACTCAATTCAATGTAATTGAAGACCTGAGTGGGAACCAACTCATTGAATAACTGACTGGCTGACTAAGGAAAGAACCAACTGAGCAACCAACCACCGAAGTATCACCCAGCACCTGCGCCAGGGCGTTTCTGTGCGCGGCGCACGCAAGATGGACCTCTGAAGCGCTGCCAAGGCTTGCGTGCGTTCACGGGGAGCGGGCTGCACAGGGCTGGTTGCAATGCTTAACGAGTGGTGGGTTATGGCCCAGTTATGGCTGCTTAATAGTGGTTAAGAATAGCTATGGCTACGTAACCAGTGGTGGGTTATAGCTTCTTAACTAGTTATGACTACTTAATCGTGGTTAATAATGCTTTAATGAATAGTGGTCAATAGTAGTTAACAATCATTATAACCTTCGTTAACCACTATTGGTGGGTTCTGGTGGCTAATGGTTGATAATGATCATGGGTAAATAGTTGAGTAGTAAACTACAATTTGTAGTAAAATGGGTAATCATAATCACTATCTATGGGTAAACTACTACTGATAGTGGTTAAGAATGGTCAATGATGGTCATAATGATGATGATTAATAATTGTCAATGTTGATTAATAGCAGTGAATAATGATTCATGATGGTTATAACAATGGTTAACTAGTGGGTAATGACAATGGCTGGTGAAACATGATTGTAATGGTGACAATGATTAGTAGTAGCTAATATTGGTTGGTGGCTATAGCCATTGTAACCATGATTATAACCATGGTTGACTAGTGGCTAACTAGTGGCTAACTAGTGGCTAACTAGTGGTTAATAATGGTTAACAAGTGGCCTAGTGGTGCTTTTTGAGTATTCATAGGTAAACCATTATCAATAGTGGTTAACAATGGATAATGATGGCAATAATGGCTAATAACGGCCAACCATGATCATGACTGAGTGGTTGATGTGTGGCAAACAAATGGACGATTCAATATCAGGGGTAAGAATGTTGGTACTTTGTTTCATCACTTATTCACAAATGGTTTAAGGGTCATCCATTTGTTAGTCAGTTGCCCCATCCCAAAATTTGCTGGTGAATCAAATAATCATCTCTAGTTCTGGTTGAAACTAAAGTGAAACCAACAACCAGTCTTTCAGAAGCCGGCCATCAATGTGCCATCTATAATGGTCGTCTGAAAATAGATAACAAATTAATTCTTCAATCATGGATGATTTATGGGTTATGATCCATCATTGCTTTACGTATAATTACAGTATATACATTAACATTGATTGATGGATGATCAACGGGCTTTGACTTTGACAAAGATCTTTCAACCAATTCACCATCTATTGCTGGACTTTATAACCATCTATTGCTGCGGGGTACTGCTATCAACCTGGACTAACCACCACCAGCCGTGGTACCACTAAGCACCATCAAACATAGCTTTATGGACGACAAAGGAAGCTTGGTAGTCACGTTTAATCATGGTTTGCTTATGAAGGATGATCCACTACTGGTAGTCATGTTTCATCACATTGCTTAATTATCTATGAAGGATGAGCAATGATCCGCTAGAAGTTGCTGGGGTTGTTCACCATCCATGGAGTTGGAGGGGGTTACCCACCAACTCGTTGGGAGTGACCACGAGCTGTGTCACCGCGACCGGAGTCGTCAGTTTCCAAGTTCACAGTCGATCCGAACGGCTGATATTTGGTCGATTGAAAGGTTTAATGTGTGAATAACATTAATAGAGTTGCAGTAAGCACAAACTCATGCATATAAAAAGTATAATTATGCATAACGATCATCAAAAACCATTGATTAATCAAATTAATCACATAAATCAACTATATATGAATGCATCATATCTAATCAGGATTGAAGGTTGATCACCATCAATAAGTTCATCAATGGATCAGCCTCTTTCCAAGCGTATCCCATGACGTTGGGCCACATCTTCCTAAGCTTCAACCCATGGGAACCCCCTGGACACGTCCCTGGATGCTACGGCCGACCTGAAAACGCCACCAGTGCCGTCTGTGCTCCAACCGGTGGGAACGAAGTGACCCATGCCATCGGAGTAGCGATGGATGTTGCCTGGCGCGACAGCAAGTGGTGGGTTGAGGCACCTTTCCTATCAGCCGAAAATGTCATCTGAGCCACCGGCAACCTGTGAAAATTGCTATTGAGATCTGCCAGTAGAGTTCAAGAAATATACTATCATAAAAACCATAAACCAATGACTGTATGTGTATACTATGGTTTGCTAAACAGTCATTGAAACTAATAGCCAAGCAACAATCATAGAGTGGAATAACCAGCCTGCCAACCGCCAAAGCTCATGAATGGCTTGTCACTGCCTGTGCCACCCTGCCGCTGCGGACATTGTTCGCTCGCAGCAAGTTGGGTCGTATCTCAAGGTTGTCCTGCTGTTGTCCAGGACATCCCCCAGACAGGGGGTGCATTAACAGCTTGACCTGCCATTTAGTGTTACATCATCAATAGCAACTATGACTAGCCACTCACCAGCACTGGACCTTCAACCACAACAAAGTTGATCTGGTTGGTGGTTTCAACCCTCATGCAAAAGCATCGTCGACCAAGCAACCCTTGTTTTTTGGGGGAAAGAAAACATTTTTAAAACCACCAACTAGAGATTAACAACTGGGTATTCCCCAAAAACCTATGGTTCATTAATCCAGGATTAAGAGTAGTTGTTACACCAATATTGTTGGTTATTCTTCCCTATTAGCAACCACTATAACCCCCTATTATCAAAAAAACTTTCAATTTGCCACTGGAGCTTGACACCACGGCTCTGGACAGTGTAGAAGCTCTCAAGTTCACGACTTGGAAAGCCTCTGACCTGAGCATGACGACAGCGTGCATGGCTTCAGGGATACGGTGATACCCCGTAAGCGGCCGGGAGGGGCACCTGCCACCCATGACCCCAAGGCAGCCGCAGCGCGCAAGCAATGATCAACTTGAGAGGGAACCAGTTGTTGAGTTCGGTCCCATAGGAAACTGCAACACATCTGGTTCCAGCCTTCATCAAGATTGATGCCACTGCGACACTTGGAAACAAGTGGAAAGGAAGCTATTTGCAACAACTCTTGCCAGTGTTCATACATAGTGGTCCCGATTCTCCCCCACAATTCACCGTCGCTACTCATCATGAACACATGTACCGGCCGGTCATATTTTTCATGGATAATCCTCACCCAACATCAACAGATTCTGCAGGTTCCACTTTTTTTTGCGCATCACGCTACGCACGCGGGATCTTTTTCAGCCCTCCAGGGTGAGGGACTACTAGGGTTTGTGCAGGCACAGGGTAAACCTTGGCAGCATTTCCATCCATCTCCTACCATGAAACCAGCATTTCCATCCATCTCAGTTCTCAGCTACCATTTCCTCAAAGCGTTACCCGGCGCCGCACTCGTCAGCCCCGTGTCACGGCGGCACCGCCGGGAGTGAACCGTTCGCTGTGCCGGGCACTTGCTCCACCGGCAGCGGCTGTGGCTCCTCGCAGCTGTCACGGAACTGACAGGACTTGCAGAACTCGTTCTTGAAGTTCCTCGGAGAAAGGTTGGAAGTCGGGACGACTTGAAAGTGATCTGCAGGTGTGTGTGTGTGTATGTACAATAATGTAAATATTTCTAGATATACATAAATCGATATGGAAAAAAACTCAGTATATTACAAAAACTTGCATCAACATATTCTGTATATATCTATATATATATATATATATATTTATTTATTTATCTATATACATATTCAGAATCTTATAGAAGTAGAAATGAGACTCATGTGTACATTGTACAGTTGGCATTATGAGAAACACACCTACGCATACTGCATACGTGCATACGTGTGTACCTGTGTGTGTATACATAGTTTAGATCAGTACAAAACCGCTTGGTGGTTGCAACCCCTATGAAAAATATTAGTCAACCAGGCCAAGCCTTTCGTAATCATTGATTATATACTAGGGAAAATACAAAAAAACATGTCAATCCAACAAAACATGTCAATCCAAGCACCAAGCAAAACAAGTGCAGTCATTGGCTTTGTAGACCAGCTGCAAGAGTGATCTGAAATCCAGCTTGGTGTTGCTGGCATCACGGCTGGTAGTCTTTGGTTCACGATGGTTATTGACAAATGATCGGAATCACTAGCGGTTGGTAATGTTTGATTCAGGATGGTTACTGACAAACAATAGGAATAGGAACCACTAGCAAGAAAACACCACCAATCAGCCAATAAGCCATTTCTCTACGGCGATCGTCGATCGTCCTCAAAAGCAGGCCAAGGATGCCTTCATATGTTGGGAATGGCTCTCAAAAGCAAGGGTACAATCGGAACTCACAAAAGTGTGCATAGTTGATGTGAGCTAATCTCCACAAACTATGGATCGTTTCCATACTACAGTGATCCAAAGAGATCGCTGTGGAATGAGTGGGGTGCACCGGGAACTGATATACAAATCATATGTAAACACATACCTGCAGGCTGCAGGCAATTATTCTGGGAGGTCAAAATCAAAGGATTTCATACAAAGAAATGTTCCCCTTGGATCAGGAAATCCATGCCGTGCAGCCAGGTCTATCTCCACGTTGATCGAATGCTGATGTACGTTGGTATCCCCCCTCACATAGCTGAATCATCGTGCGCATTGTTATTGATGCTTATGGTCCATCATAGTCACTGGCGACCAGTATGGTGCGTTCACTCGGCCACCTCAGACTCGTTGTTTGGATCTAGTGAGCGCAATTTGAACCACCATAGCTGTGGCTTCATAGGCGTTCTAAAAACTGCCTCTGGACGGCTTCCCTTAATCTCTGATCGTTCAAGCGGGTAACACGAGCGCCGGAAAATCTAGATCATTTCAATGTAACATTGTGCAAGTCCCTGGGGCACTTTCTCAAGGAGCAGGATGAGTCATGTACTTTATACACTATTTGGTTTGGATGCCAGGTACTCCGCACCCGATCATGAACAACTTAGAGTCGTTAAACTCTTGCAAAGTTGGAAGGTTTTGGAAGAAAACATATCTGGTCCAGCTGCTACCAGTCATTTCAATGCACCACACCTCTCAATAAACAGGAAGATCTATGTCCATAGCCGTGCGATGACCCAAATCGCTTGCTGGTTGCCTCCCCTACATGGCTCTGGTCACAACTACTTGGACTACCTCCATCTTAGCGGGGTCTAGATCTCTCTTACCCCCTGACAACCACAGCTGTCTGGAAATGGGACCGACCCTATGGGACCCTTGCGAACGGCAAACCCGCCGAAGAAAGGCCTCAAATGAGCCCTTGATCCCTGTAAACTAACCTGGCATCAGAAAATCCACCGTTTTTTCGCTGATTTCCTAGGGTTTCTGCTAGGTTCTACCTAAAAAAGCGATGATTTTCCAGCCAGCACTATGTCAGTTTGCCACAGGCCATCCATGGCCATCCCCGGGCATGGATGACTGGATCCCAGTGGCAGGCCATCTCCGATGGATTGGATCCATTTCTCGCCATGCCAAAGGGGAAGCTGCTCGCGGGCGTCACGCTGCAAACCTGGGGGCCACGGGTCCCAGGTCCAGCCATGGAACCGTTGAGTGGTACCAGGTTGGTGGCGGCTGGTGGGTGAGTTGAGAACACAACTAATGATGGTGAAATGGTTAACCATAACTGGTTGGTGGTTGAACCACCCCAACCAGTTGCTCATCATTGCCAACCCCTATGAAAAATATGGTTTGTTTTCCCTCGTATTTTGTTAATGATTAACCAACAGCATAAATATTAGTCAACTAACCAGTTGTTAGTGATTACGTTTCCGAAAATAATCAAAATGTTTGAAACCACCAACCAGATAAGTTGATTGGTACCCGGTTGGTTGACAATCATAAGCCATTTGTTTGCATCCTTTAAATCGCTGAAAAGCCCCTTTTACTGTTTCAAAACATGTGTTTTATACACGTTGTGACCCTGAAACCTTTACTTCGTACTACTCCAAATAGGCATGAATCATTAACTCTATCAAGTCATTTGGTCACAATTGGATCATGTTAAATCTGCCTGAAATCATGGTCATTGATAGGAGGTAACGGATGTTTTGCTTTGATGGCGTTGATATGTTTTGAAAATCATGAATACCATCGAATGGGATGGTCCTGTCAAAATAATCCTTCAAAGTGGGGTTTTAAATATTGCAGTCCAACACACTGAAGTGTGGACAATTAGAATGTTCAGTGAATGTTCAGTGAGTCATTGATTTTATCTACAAACATTAAAATCATGGCTGCCTTTTCAAATGGTCAAGAGTTAATGCTTCCAAAGTTGGTTGTTGATGAAAGAAGTCTTTTGCAACTCGACCAAAATGAAACTCTAATTGCTGCAGCTCATTGGCACAAATCAACGATTTAGGAACGTGTCGCATTTGTTCTGCCTTCAGCTTACCGACTTGTTTGAGGGTTGTCAAACAACAAATAACTTTGGAAAATTCTCAATTATCTAAGAACACATGGCAAGCCCACGAAAGTAGTACAGATCCAACAATCCAACATTACTTGACCAAGAGTGGGATGTCCCAAAACGGAGGTACCATACGACTACCGCCAAACCTTCACAACAACATCGTGCTTGAGGGAGACTGACCTCTGGTCCTATTCCTCTTGGCTTGCATATCCCTTGCCAAAACTGGATTCGTTTTTGTCTGTATACGGTAAACCCGTCCAATCGCAAAAAGGTTAAACCCAAGGTTAGTGGATGTATACCAGCCACCAAGCATTTTATTTTGAAAACGCCCATCTGGCGTTTCCGATGGATAATGACTTGCTGCTTGATGCCAATCACAGGAATTACAAGAAGCAGCCAGCAGCAACCACTAGCAGCAGCCACTAGCCACGGTTGAACTCCACCCCCTAGGCATGATCAAGTAGGGCTCCTGAATGAGTGTTAAGCTGAGCTGGTTCATCATGGCTGACCACACTGTATGGCAATCCAAAATGGCTGGCTAATGACCATCGCCAATAGGAAAGCGGATGGTTGTAGAAAACACAACAAGAACAACCAACAATAAACATCCTGGGGTATAGATGATGGTAGATGAATAATCAAAATAAAACACACACACACAGAGTATACATGTAGACCATGTGCCCGACAACCTCAAATACGAAAATTGAAAGGTTACAGAACTTGGGTGATCAAGTAGACAAGGTATAGGCGGTGTCCAAACAACCTTCCATTAACATATGCACAACATCAAAAGTAGTTGGTGTCTCTGCGCATTTGTCATGATGACAGTTGCTTGTTCGGATACACAGCCAGAGCCCCAGCAGTGTTTTACCGCGCCAACTCCCATGAAATCACCTTCCCCCCTTCTCCCCGCTCTGTTGCAGCGAGTGACGCTTCAGATGAAGAAAAGCCGTCGTGCCTTCCCCGGGCATAGACATCAAATTCAAGGAGCCGCCCAGATACTGTGCATAGAGACGGCTCAAAGGAAGGCCAACACCATAGCCTGGGCGCTCTGGTAGCCAAATGCTACCAGGAGTAATCATCGTCAGTGAACCCCTCAAGTTCATTTTGTTTACCAAGAGTTCAATAAAGTTCATGGGCTCTCAAAAATGGAAATGGAGAACAAGAAATCAGGAAGTGTTTTTGATTGGCCGAGCAATCTACTATAGTAAACAGGCATGCTCAGGACTCGTTTGAGATTGCGTGAGTTTAAGCTGGGCATGGGATGCTAGATGAAGCAACCTTTGGGCCTTGAAGCACAAAACACATGAGTGGAGAAAACGATTCCGTCATCCACTTCTGTTGGTTGGTTCAAGTCCCACACCAGTAGGCTGGATACAAAGTCAGAAGATTAGGGATGATGAATCCCAATAGGCTATGGAATTTTGTTGGACATGCTCGTGTCTATCAGCTGACAAAGAAGGCTCAAGACCCTCAACGTACAAACAAATACAGAAACTAACCATGGTATGGTTGGGTATGGTTGGATGGATGTCCTTGGAATTCCTGTCATCATTGGCAGAGTCCCTTTCAAGCACGACAAATCTGCAATGGCAAGGGCTGCAAGGGACAAGCCTTAGATACCAACAGTTGCTTTTCCACCACCACCTGCAGCGATGGCCAAGGTACCAGCAAGTGGAGTCCCTTGGTGTTCCCACACGTCTGATCTGGTGTCCTGAGTGATCTCCAAAACTGGCAAGACATGGGTTGATACCCAGGTAGGAGATCGACCAGTGTCATCTTAGTACCCAGGTAGGAGATCTGTAGGGCGATTTTTCCAATAAAATGATGGAATGATCGGTGGAATCATCACCATCATCATGATACCAGGACTGCAGAATCATATCTTTCCTGGTTTGCTCCTAGACGCGAAGGAATCCAACGTATCTATGGGGCTTGCTGCATCTAAAGCCAACAGCTGTCAGATTCGCATTCTATCCTCTGACTTGCACGTGATTATCCACTACATTCTCGTTGATTTGTCAGATTTGTAAATCAAATAGTAACCCGAAAGAAACCCGTCGCATCTTTCCATCACTTCTGGCATGGGAAAGGAATTTGTAGGATCTCAACTATTGGTATTGCTCTTTTGACCTTTCGTGATCTACCACAATGATTTTCAAAGGCTGGCACCATGACCAATATGTGCTTTGCTGCGCAAAGCCATTTTCAAAAAATGATTTGATCTTTTCACAACCCGATATGAGTAGAGACGCATTTAACGGCAAACTGGTTGATGATCCCCACTGATTTTCACTTTAAAAAAACCGCAAACAAATAAAACCCTCGCAAAAACAAAAATTGACCATAGGTTGCAGCATGTGTAGCAGCGCAGCGACCGATCACGAATCTTTGTTGCTTCCAAGTGGCAGCGGTGGAGTAGGTGTATGACCACACGCGCTCGGCTACTTCAAAGGGGATGCCTGGAAAGGATGGACCAAAAATCATGTCACTTTTTGATTTGTATCGATGGCAGTCGTAGTAGTCGTAATAGTAGTAGTAGTAGTAGTAGTAGTAGTAGTAGTAGTAGTAGTGGTAGTAGTAGTAGTACTAGTAGTAGTAGTAGTGGTAGTAGTAGTAGTAGTAGTAGTAATAGTAGTAGTAGTAGTAGTGGTAGTAGTAGTAGTAGTAGCAGTAGTAGTAGTAGTAGTAGTACTAGTAGTAGTAGTAGTAGTAGTAGTAGTAGTAGTAGTAGTAGTAGTAGTAGTAGTAGTAGTAGTAGTAATAGTAGTAGTATTAGTAGTAGTAGTAGTAGTAGTAGTAGTAGTGGTAGTAGTAGTAGCAGTAGTAGTAGTAGTAGTAATAGTGGTAATAGTAGTAGTAGTAGTAGTAGTAGTAGCAGCAGTAGTAGTAGTAGTAGTAGTAGTAGTAGTAGTAGTAGTAGTAGTAGTAGTAGTAGTGGTACTAGTAGTAGTAGTAGTAGTAGTAGTAGTAGTAGTAGTAGTAGTAGTAGTAGTAGAAGTAGTAGTAGTAGTAGTAGAAGTAGTAGAAGTAGTAGTAGTAGTAGTAGAAGTAGAAGTGGTGGTGGCGGTTGCGGTAGTAGTAGTACTAGTAGTAGTAGCTACAAAAAGTTAGGAAGTAAAAAAGTAGAAATAAATCTATCACAAGAAACACAATGACCAACCAGCCAACCACCATCACCACCACCACCAACAACAACCAACAAAACCACCTACACCAACAACGCCACCACCACCAACAACAACCACAGTTGGTTTAGAGTAGGAACACGGAAACACCACTCGTCCCAAGAAAACACGCAAACACCAATTGGACCAGTAATAACAAAGATGGAAACATCAGAAGCAAAAACAATTCGGAGAAGACCAGCAGTCAGTCACAACAAGTGCCAACACTCAACAGTAACTCAACCACCGACCAATAAGCAACATCGAGAGACCACAACTGCTTTCCAAATTCCACATCAATCACGGTTTCTTCTCGCACATCAATCACTCCGAGAAAAGATAAACACAAAACATGCGTGTTGGCTCCGAGGTTGATATTCTGGTTGGTTATGACCCATTAATACTGGTAAATAATGATGGTTAAGCAACTACTGCTTGGTTGATGTCATTTTCCAGATGAATCACATGCGGCTCCACCGACTCGCCGCACCGCGCCTCCTGCCATGTCTTGGATCCGGATGGCCACCTGTCCCGAGTTTGCACTCACTGTGACCTTGATCCTCAGCTGCGGACTCGGTTGAACCAAGGGTTTCACAGGGGATCAGTGGCAGGCTGCTTGGGTACTAACCATGGCTGGTTGGTGGTTGAACCACCCCCGTCATGAAAAATATGCGCTTGTCAACCAACCAACCGTTGGGTTTGCTATGATTGCTTGGGTACAAAGTGGGCCCCAACCACTTGTAAGTTGGTTTACAACTCATTTAACGAGGGTGAATTCTACCAGTTATGGGGGGCTGCAACCCAAATTATAACTGGTAGGCGCCCACCTTGCACTTACCATGAATTGCACATTGACTAACCATCAACTAGCCATTGTAAAACCAACATCAAAGAATCGTTACTGCATCTAACCCGTGTATAAGTAACATTAAAGCAATCTTAACTTTATTAAGCATTCTTTCTACATGAACTAATCTGCACTTCAACATTATGCATTGGCCAACCATTGAAAAGCCACCAATTAGCCATCAACTAAGCCTCACCATGTCTAGATTCAAAGCCAAGCATTTGCAGCCCAGCGGCGGTCGAGCTTCAATTTCTTCCTGGCTCGAGGAAGTCTCAATTGTTGCCCTGGCGCTATTCTTCAGAAGCTCCAGCACCATGTAGTAGAGGTATTTCGGCACATACGTGAAACCTCAACTGCGCAGCAGTTGTTTCCCCCAGCCCAGCGATTGGGCGCAACGCATTTCTAGGACTATCTCTGGGGGGCCAAGGGAAGTCAAACCGCCATTCAAGCTACTGGCGCCAGTGCTGGGTTACAGTATCTCACCCAGCTATGGACCAAGCGAGTGGCTAGTGACGGTAAGTGGTTGAAACATGTTGGAACTCAAGATATGCAACCAGCATGTCGACCTCATCTAATGGATGTCAGATCCAGCTGCTAGGAAACCCATTCAAATAAGTGTGTTCTAAAAATAGGGAACTCCCAAAAATGGTTGGTTTACTACTATATCAATATGATTGGATGATTTGGGGGGACCCTATTTTGAGAAACCACCACATGTATTTGATGGTTAATCACAAGCCGTTGGCGGCAACACTGGGGATTTAGTTCACAAATACGTGTTTTCTACCAGACTGTGCTTCCCAAGGAGCTTTTGACAAACTGAAACCGTCAGCCAAACCACTGGTAACTCCTGGCGACAATGATCCGCCACGACTAAAACATGACATGACCAACAACATGTGATAGAGATGATACCTTCTGGAACTAATAGGATACTATGTGAATAAAAACGACTAATCAAACAATCATAAAGAGGAAATAACAAACAACAACAATATGATTCTGGAAAATAAACATCAGTCAATCAAAAAAATATCTGGTCCATATGTGACCAATAAACATAGTGATAGAGATACTGGTTCTTAAGATCTGAAGAGTGCAATTTGTCAGCGAGCAGTCTCCGTCTTCTCAGCGGTTGTGGGTGGTCACATGAGTTGCAATGGGGCTGTTGGTGGAAGCCGCCATGAAATTAATTCATGTCAAAAACCCAAACCCTAAAGAGGCTTTGGACTGGTGGTTGAGTTGCGGTGTAGATGGTCACAGTAGCTATAGCAACTGGTAGGGTAGCTGAATTTGAGTGCAGCTAAGCTCCAAACTGCTAGGGTAGCTGAGGTTATGTGGTAGCTTATGACCATGGTTCGCATGGTGCCCATCGCCATCAACGGTCCCGTTCGCCAAGCAACGAAGCCGTTGCTTGGTTCCGGGATTCTCCCGGCTGGGCAGGGTCTGTACCTGGATCTTCACGGTGTTCCCAATGTGTTTGTAGTGCTCCATGCCTGACAACGCTCGGTGGCAGTCAGTTCACCCAAGAGGTCCCCCTGGTTCCCCAATCATGAGCCAGGCTGGTTTCCCTAGAGTTTTGTTGGTGAACTTATTCCCCATGGTTGGTTGGTTGATATGGACCCATAGCTAGGTCACACAGCCGACTTGGCAGCGATGTGAACCCGGAAACGCCGCGCAAGCGCAGGGAAGCAGGGACAACGAATCACATCGCAGCACCAACAATGACAACCAAGCAACCATGAAGCAACAACAACTTGGGGGAATCGCTTCTCTTCAGCCCGTGCACATCGTACTTTTGGTCACTTTTTGCGAGACAAAATCTGGATCTTCTTCAAGTGATGACTTTCCGGGGGGCAGCTGATCACCTTCGCCTAAAGATGCATCCCCAGCCACAACACGTCTCCAGATTTTTTCCACGCAATGAAATACTGCAATCCCCACGGCCGTGGGTTTGATACCTTACTCCAAATCCTGTTTCCATTTCCAAATTTCAGGGGTGTCGACGTGGGTGGACATGCCAGGGCACATAGCCAGCGAGCTCGTTCAGCAGCACGAAGACAGATGATGGTGGGATCACAGTCCTTCTCCACGATGCTGCTGCCCTGATAGGAGCTTTTGACAAGATTACCCTCGCACAAAAGTATCTCCTTGTTTCCAGGGAGTTGAGTTTTACTGGATAAGCAGCGAGAATCCGAGGTAAGAGAGAAGAGACATGGTTGCAATGAATGTGGTTGTTGTGGAGTTGTGGGAAAGCAGCCATCGCATGGTGATACAACCCATTCAGCAGCGTAGACATGCACAAATCATCTTTTGGTGAAACCCCAACCCAGCATTGGTGATGACGAGAGAAGTGTCAAAAACTTTGAGGCAAAGGATCTTCACTTGTTGGCTAGTACAAGGAATATCTCTTCAATTGAGCTTTTCGTTTCACAAAAAGAAACTCCGACACCTACAGAAGCTACAAGTCACTCACACCTGGAAACATATGGCAGTGGGTCAGTTCACCCCGTACCCCTGGTTCCCCATCATTAACCATGGTTTTCCCTCTAAAATGGCTGGTTACTATTCCCCATTAGTTGGTTGGTTAATATCGACCCATAGCCATATAGTTGGTATATATCCCCTACTAATTGTTGCTTAATATCCCCTATTATTCACCATTAACCAGCTAGTTAACCATTGTTGTTGGTGGGTTAAAGCCTTGACCCAGCTCGCCCACATGGATAGTCCTCTGATACCTCCAAGGCTCGAACTCAAGCCGCAGCCTGGCTGCTAAGGACTACCACCATGGTGGATCCTCCCCCGGTTGCCTCCATGCTGGCCACATAGTGCGAGGTCAGCATCTCGGTGCCGATCCGCGACAGCAGAAATCGGTCCAACCAAGGCTCCTCAACTGCCGTTCGCGGCCCGGAGATCCAGGTGGATGCGAGGTGCGCTGGAGCGCTGGTCTGGTCATCAAGCCGCCATGACGGGTTTGGGGGGGATGTAGTACCCTGGGTTTTGGGGATGAAGAAATCTTTGGGGATGAAGTAGCCATGTATCTTGGTGTCAACTAGCCATGTTGAAACTTTATTAGGCTACGAAAGACTATGATTCAATGATGATCCAGCCAAGAAATCTCACTTTAGAGAGTGTCTTGGGTCACATAATCGAGGGGTGTACTGGCAACCTGGTGCTATACAGAAAGTTGTGAAGGCTCCCGCCAGATGTGTGAACAATATAAAAGGTAACTTTGAACATTCAGTCACAAACAATGCAGTGTTCGTGGACTGGTGCCGTTCTGCACAATTCGTCACATTTTGAGAGTGAAGCCTTTCGACGATGATCCAAGCCGGATTGCATCCTGCAAACCATCCCAGCATGATCCAGTAGTGATGACAAATTCCCAAGCTAGTCACGAGCCCACCTACCACCTAACCAACCGACCATGTGAAGTTTCATCATCCAGAGTAATGCCAACCCTGGAATAATAACCCCTGGTTGATTTAATAGGGGGTATCCCCTAAGATTGCCTTGGTTTCCCTTTAGGATGGTTACCCCAACCCAATTCAGAAACCTATGGAATTAATTCATCCTGGGTTAACATGACATACATTAATGCATCCCACTGAACCGCTAACCTTGTGAAGCAAATCTTCGAAGGGGAGTGGCAAAAGCTCTGCCAAGAGATAGCACCAGGACCACACAAGTCGCTACACAGCATCCCAAGGACAAACCAAACTACATCCTAAATGGGGAAGGAACTACTCAACTGCTAGATATATGACCCATGGACTCATCTGTTGGGAACATTCAAAAAATGGTGTGGCCCGAAGATTTGATTTCATGATCATTCCCAGGCAAGTTTTGGGTATATCATGCACTGACACCAGCACCTATCCATGAAAAAATCATGGGCGATCTCTCTCCTCTGGTGGCTGTGGGTCAAAACCCCGTACCCCTGGTTCCCCTATCATTAACCATTGGTTTCCTTACTATTGTTGGTTATTAACCACCATTTTTTGGTTGGTTAATATTGACCCATAGCCTGGTGGGTGAAAAGGTAGCCAGCAACAGCACGACCACAAGTTTGGGGGATCTCTGTGGTGCCGAGGGACTAGGAATGACTCCTGCAGAACCAAGCCTGATCAGGTTCGACGACAACGGCCCAACACGACGGTCAATCAGTAGAAAATGGATTGACCCGAACTGGTTGGTGGTTTCAACCCATAAGCTGGACGAAAAATAGTCTTAGACATGGATAAGCATTGAGACCTGGAATTATTATGGATTGTTTCAGGACAATAGCACAAATAGTAATGTGGGGCCTCCCCTGAAACAACCTCTAAAAAGAAACATTTTCACAGGTACACTTGCGTCTTTGGAGTTATTTGTGATTTATGATCAACGAATTGAAAAGCATGGTGCAAGATTGATCCGGTACAGCCCCACATCTAGAAATGCAGGTGCAGGAGGGCCTCTTCTACTTTATTTCGAAGGTGTCCAACTCCCTTCTGTTAACTGAACATGGCAGTCCCGTGTTGAACATTAGTCTTTGTTCCATGTTCATACCAGCAAATATTTGGTAGAGACCAAGGGCTTGTATCAACAGCACATCAGCTTGCTATTGCTTCACATGCCATCACTTAGCTGGTGCTTGCTTCATGATGAGCTCACATATTTCATGTCGCATCCGGTACCGATAGCATTTGCAATTTCATTGCTTAAACTTAGAATTGATATATATATATATATATAAATATATATATATATATATATAATGTCATACACATCGTGAAACCGCTACTATGGGCTGATAGCCACAGCAATAACCATAGCTTCACCCACAGTCTTAGCTCATTTATGAACTGGTACAAAGCACCATCAAGCATGGCTGATGATAGCTGACAATAGGTAGTAGTCAAGTTCTCCCGTATACCAACAATTACACATGTCGCTTGGTCCGCTACTGTATACCATCCGACTTTCTGCTGCCAATGGCTTATAGCCAGCCATGGCTCTTGATCAGCTGTAGCCATCTGCTGCAGCTGAGCTGACCATAGCAGTTGCGGACCCGTTGGTTGGTCATCCCGTTGGTTGGTCATTCTGGTCATATCTGCTTGTGGCTTTGATCTATCAGCGATCTTTCTCTGCTGTTCCATCGACTTATGAGTGGTACTCCATCAGTGATGATGTTATTGTACCATCACTTGCTTGGGGATGCATATCAATGAACCACCAGTTTTACTGATAGGACTGGTTCATTTTTTTTACATGATAAGTTATATCAATGTGTGAAACCACCATCTTTGATGGTTACTTGTAGCTTGCAACCATCAAACAGTGGTTTTAAGAACAGCTGAATGTACCAGCGATACAGGCCGTTGGATTGATGGTTGGTTTGCTGGTGGCCTGTTCAGAGCCAAGCACTTGTCAGTGCACCTGTTGGTATAGAGCTATATTTGGTTTTTGATGCTGTTATATCAGCTGTAGTTCTTCGTTGCTCTAAACAATCAAGTTCATGGCGTCCTTTCAGTCGTTTATTACCTGCAAAAAATCCAGTTTCAACCCTTCGCAATGTTGGTTCTACCATCGATTGCAACGCAAACCATCATCAACTCTCAAGATTCTCAGCAGCAGCTAACCATCCTAAATATCATCACCTGTCCTACCAGCACCTCCTCCTGACCTACCAGCTTCCCATCCCCAGCTCCCCCAGCTCCCCCAGGTCACCCCTTGGACCCCAGCTGCCCCCCAGCTGCCCCCGGTTGGACCCCGACCCCCGCAGCGCGGCCGCGGTGCCTTTCTCCTTGAGCTCCTGCAGGGCCTCCATAAGCAGCGAAATGGCTCCACTGAGGCGATGCTTCGTGCGGGTCACGGCCACCGTGAGGTCGTGCAGCTCGTGGTCCTTAACGGCGGCGCAGCCCAGGGCGACGCCGTGGATGGGGTGATGATGCTGGTGGTGGTGGTGGTGGTGATGATGATGATGATGATGATGCTGGTGGTGGTGGTGTTGGTGGTGGTGGTGGTGGTGTTTGTCAACCACCAGCCAAAAATGGTGCAGTGTTAAAGAATTGTTGTGGCGGATGACTTTGCAGTGTTCCAACATCCGACAGTACCCAACATTGTCCAAGACCCCAAGCATGTCCAAGACAAGCATGCAAGTCTGGGGAAGAAAGCAATTTCAAATCATGACAAGCAACACAATATCTTTTGTTCCCTTGAATCTCATACTTCAAACGGGGATTTTCAGGAGTGCCCGACTTGTTCGACTTTCCTTCTTGTTCTTGGCCTGGTTTTTGTTGTTGCCGTTCTTCTGACTGCCAGCTGCATCGCTCAAACTGGACTTGGCTTCAACTGGTTTCATCACTTCAGATGGCTGTACCCCCGGGAGCACCAGCTGCTTCCAGTGATCTGCGCACGCAGCTCCCCAAGCCCTGCCTTGAGGTCTATCAAGCGCAGGTCGCTGAAGCATTGGAAGTATAGAAATCGGAGTTTCACCAAATCCTCGCGACTCGGCGAGTTTGGTTCATTGCTCGCAGAGCTGATGAGATTTGCTGATACTAGGTCATTGTTAGCAGTTGGTTGCTACTCTTGGAATTTGCAACCAAGTACTGGTACAACTCGTTGAACAACATATTGGAATGTTGGATGCAAACATAGCCAGCAAATCAAAGTATACCAGTTGGATTAGTGAAGAATTCAATCATGTTGTACTCTTGTACCAGAAGGACCTCCTGTTCTTAGCAGTGGGTAGTGATACCCATGCACTTTGGAGTGACAGTGTCCTTGGGTTGCACGTCTTTTAGGGTACCGACAACCATTGTGCAGTGGCTGTTCACACCAGATCATGTGCGTGGGTGCAACAAACCATGCGGAGTGGTGCTCTCTACCTAGCTCAGTTGGTCTGTGTCTGGACAGTTGTGGTGGATGCAGTAAAGTGCATCACAAACCCACACAAACTAGGGAGCACCACTCTGTGGAGCTACTCTAAGTCGGCTGGCCAACCATCGTTGCAGATTACCTTCTAAGGTTGACCATGATTTACAATGACCAGCCATGGTCAGACACAAACAAAAAAGACATTGAATCTAACCATGATTCACCACGATCTACCCACTATATAATACCCAATCCTGACTACCATTAACCATCATTATACCCACGAATACCTAATACTGACCATGGTGGACTCAATATCCCACCAATACTCCCAGCAAGGATCTAAGCATCATAAACCTACTAATGGTTCACCAGCCCCAAGCCTTCCTAAGGGTCCTGGTCCCATCATTGAAGCAGCTCGACTTCCCACCGCCCCTTGCCCTGTCCTGGGACTCGTGCCAGCCTGGAATTTCCTGGGGCGAAAGTTTGGTGACCAAGCAACAATGGTGACCAGTCAGAAGTTGGAAAACCAGTTTGAAGTTATTGATTGGTTAACTAGTTATCTTTATATGGGTGTATCTCAAAATTGGGAACCCCCGAAAATGGTTGGTTTATTACTATAAGTGGTTAATCTTGGATGACTTGGGGGGTCGCCCCTATTCTGAGAAACACCCATATAAAAGTTGCACCAACTATGCGTTACTTTCAACAAATGCTGACTGGCTACTATCAACTACAATGGTCAGACGGTTAGATCTTTGTAGCCAGCTAAACCTGAAGGGTGTGGCCCCCTAGCTATAAGTTGCCTAATCGGCTAGTTTAACTATGGTAATAACTACCAAAAGTGATAGTTACGCTACGTAGTTATAACCTTTGTATCTTCACGAGGCTTCCAACAACTATTGATACAATGGTTCTTCGCATAACCATTATATCGTTCAATGCATGTTGTCAATAAATTACTACCAATCTAAATGGGTAACAATCTAAATGAATCCCTATATCCACCTACAACCTATATCCACCCCCAACCAACCCCTCACCAACCAACCCCACAGAACCACCCATATCCACACCGCATTCGCTCCTCAATCTGCCGAATGCGCTTGGCATAGCGCACCGGCAGTTCGCGGTTCGCGAGCTCGGCCACCTGGATGGGCGTGGCAGCAATGACTTGGCACAGCGACAGGGGCGTGGCCCCCTGGTCCGCCAGGTAGCAGACGTCGGACCATAGGAACTCCTGGGCCCCCACCGGTGGGGGGAAGGGTGCCGGGGCCAAGCAACCAGTGGTGGCAAGGGTGCCAGGGGCGGTCATAGATCACCCTTGCTGGCTTAGCTGGGGATAGTGCTTGGATATAGGTCGAAATAGAGCTCTAGACATCTCTAGATGGTATAGCAATGGAGCTCTCTCTATCCATTGCCATGGTGTGTAAACATTCATAAAAAACATAACTGCATAAGATGAAAAGAATCATCAAGGTGCAGCTCACCCAATAGTGATGGCCCAAAAAATGCAACTAACCAATTGGGAGTTATCATCAGGGGAAGCCTTAAGAATCACGTAGGGGAGTAACTGACCAAGCAGTGATGGGGGATTGGCTTGGATCCTCTGGAAAAATTGATTTGAACAGTGGAGATGAAATGAAATAGTTTCGTGGGTGGATCCAGAGTCCTGAGGTAGGGCAAAGCCAGAAGATCATTATCAAATTCTCAAATTTCTACAATGATCTTATGGCTTGGCCAAACTGTGTACAACTTTGGCCAAAAATATTTAGATAATGTAGGAATCGCCTATCCAATAGTTTGTTCACAATTGCATTCCTCTTTCATTGCCCGATCTATTGGCTTGCTGGTTGATCAAGTCATACATCAGTGCTCAGCTTGACTCACAGCAAATATGATTTGATTGACCAAACCAAAACAACAAAGCGATGAGAATATCCAAACTATGTAAGCCTCAAAATAGGGTAGCAAGATGTAAGTTACATCATGTAACACAAATGATTGCCTACATTTGCCTGTGATATTCACGTGCATCTGTACAATTTTTAATATCGCCTCAGCGAGTTATCGCCTGGCAGCGCTGAGCTCAGACTGGGCACCAACCAGAAACAGTAACAAAAAGTAGCCTCTTTCCACTGGAAAACCACACGGCAACAAGGCTTCGGGTGGAACAGGTTCGTGGCCTTTTTTTGACGAGTTTTTTGAAGTTATCCCAACAGGTTCCTTATCCCGGCAAACCAGTATGTAATGCGGACGCCCTCATATTATCCTCAACCGTTGCACGAAAACAACTTCAAAAAATGCTAGGGGATAATCACCACGAATACCATCCAAAAAGAGGTAGGTGAACATCCCAACAACATGACATTGTTGGGTCATTTATGGCATGTTCGCCAGGGGTACTAGGTATTGACCCCGTGGCCAATACACAAAATGATTCATCCAGCATTCCATTCCCCAAGCAGCTTTTTCCCCTAGCTACCGTTTGTAGCTTCAACTCGCTCTGAGTGGCTACCTTAAAAAACATGAACAAATACCCCTTTCACCCTGCCTACACTTCCTTCCAATCACCAGCTAGTCATATTGGTCCTTAGGTGCTTCAGATTAGCTCAGCTTCCATCTTAGCGGCACAACGGATACATCAAGCTCGCTCCCACCACCTCCCACCCACCCAGCTTAAGAGCTGCGCCCAGGGGCTGTGAGTCGGTGTTGCGGAATGCTCACTCCATGCAACTGGCGTTTCTGTTGCCGGACTCGACCTGCGAGCTGTCGCCGCACTGGGCCGAAGCTCAAGCGTTTGACCGCGCTGTGCATGGGAGCGCGCAGCAAGCGGCGTCGGATGGTGACCCTGTTAAGACGAGGGCTGGAAATCCATGTGCTGAAGTTGGATCAGAGAAAAATTGTAGATACACACATATGCCATATGATATACAGCAATGAGTGCAATATCAAATTCGTGTGCACATGTAGGGGTTCAGTATAGTACAATGATGTTGTATATGTACAATACTTATTGAACATGAATGTTCAAGGGGGAACTCAGATGAGCTATCACCTCCATGACTTGTTTTGGAAGTTGGTTGAAATGAACATTGTAGGCTTAGGAGGAACGGTGAAAACCGTGCCTAAAATAACACGTCCTGTAACGTGGACTCGATACGTATTTCTCTTGCAGCCGAAGCCTACCTGTTGACCACATTTTTGTTCCATAACTTGCGACGTCGTCCCCCTGACTCTCAGGAAGCTTCTGCTTTGAGCAAAGCTGCGGGAAGAGGGCCTTCCGGTGAACAGAACAATCGTCGGAGGGGCTTCCAAATTCCTCAGCTTTTTCAAACTAGTTGGGGTTTTCTCAAAGTAGGGGACCCCCAGTTATCGTCCATTATAATCTTAATCATTTATTGAATAAAAAACCAACCAGTTTTGGGTACCCCAAGCTGGCTAATTAGCTCGAAACCACCATTTCAGGCGGTTGAGCCTATCTAACTGATCCACATGTCTTTCACATGCGGCCGTTTGGACATCTGAAACGCAAGAGCGTAGGGCTATACCAAGAACATACCAGCCCAAACACTCCCACCCAAGTAATGCCAGTCTCTGTATCATCCCTTTACTGTGGTTGGTTCACAGTAAGTATCGCTAACGATGACTATCCCGGCGCTTTTCCGTGGTTCATCATCACCCCCCTCAAATTGGTTGGTCATAGTTGGTATTCCCATGGGTTAAATCAGTTCTGGCTGGTGGTTGAACCACCCATACGAAAAATATGAGTCAGCCAATCGTTTCTTAATAATTACGAGTACTAAAAGCGCCAACCAGCAGTTCTGGCTTTTCCTTCAGTGCTAAAATCTAGAGCTTAATCTGGCAACCCAAAATAAGTTCCTGTACCCCGAACCGGTGATGGCTCCACTGCTGGGATCGCTCTTTTGCTGCACTTGTTGCCGCTCCCAGACGTGTAATTTGGGTCGCTGCGGTGGCTTCGAAAGGGCGAGCTCTGGATCTTGGAGGCTGCCAAGTCAGCCGGTACCTTGTGGCGGTCTTGTTTGAAGCAACAGTACATGCAGCGATAGGGTTCCGCCATAGAAATTGGTACATCATCTCTGGAGCATCAGTAGTTGCAGCTGGCCGTACCATGGATGTCCGGCTCCTCGCAGTTCCAGGGTGCGAAGTTACGCAGGTGCTCGTTGTGAGGCCTGAGCCGGCACTGGAGACCCGTTGCTTTGACCTGTTCGAACGCGATCATCCATGGGAAATTCCACTGCTCGAAGTTGCATAAAAATTTCTTTGAGGCACATGGCTATGGGTACCAGCCATCCAGGAAATGGTCATTTGGTGGCTTGGTTAAATGGGGGTACCCCAAAAATAGTTGGCTGATTACTATGTAAATGGTCAATATTGGGTGATTTGTGGGGTCCCCCATTTTGAGAAACCACCATTTTGGGGATATTCATCAGCCGGTATGGTGTATTGACCGAAAGCCACATCATTCCCCGTAGGAACATGGGTCCTCCCAAATAGTTGGAAGATCAGACTTCTATTCGCTTTCATTTTTGTTGCTGCTACTTTCCACTCAGACCAACGAGAAATCCAGAGATTACCTCAAAGGAAGCTGAGAAGGCTGAGACACATGATCAACGTAACTGCCTGGATATGAGTTCATCGGGGTTTAAGCTGACCTGGAACGGGAAAATCAACCAAGTATAGATGGCTTACCTCTTGACATCGGAGCAGATTGCTTTGGGAAGTGGGATTTGCTTCATTGGGAGATCCTACTCTGAGCTGACCATCATCAAATGTTCATAACAAACCAACCAAAAGACTGGCAGGCAATCATCTAACCAACCAACAACAGAACAAGCAAGCAACCAAACAACTTAAGTAACCAAGTAAGCAAGTCACCAAACCAAAAAGAATGCAACCAAGCAACCAAGTAACCAAACCAAAAAGCAGCCAACCAAACCAATTCGGCCATTGCTCACATGTTTCCAAGGTGCAATCTCAAAAATCGCAATGCTGCCGGCCACCGCGACATTTAGCGAGTTCCTCGCTGCAGTGATGGAAGCGGGGTCTGGGATGCAGACTAGCGTAAGTGAAATGACGGGAAAGGAAACAAAATGTGAACCACTACAGTACTATAAACCACTTTTAATCACCATGAGCCGCTATTAAGTACTATTAACCACTATGAACCATTATTAGTAGTGGCTAATGGTGGTTCAATGTGTGCTTAGTGTCTGGTAAACTTATCTGGAAGCTAATGATCACCATTTTTGGTAGGCATATCAGCTGTAGAGGGTTGATTATTAGCTTCAGGTTAGGTGACCAAAGGGTATTCAGATATTCAGATATGATGAATACCTGCGGAAGTATTTCAAGCTTATCATGATTTTAGTGGGAGAACCAACGCTTGTCTTTAGCGAAATATTACATACAAACATACACACACGCACAAAAAAAAACTAAAAACATACTACAACCAAAAGAATTCACAATCACAAACATGCACGACATCAGTATAACCATAAATGGTGACAGCTCTGGACTATCCTCAAAGTGCGTAGAGATATTGTAGAGTTGTGTAGGGACATTTTTCGTGAGGGGACATTGCACCCACAAGATCAAACACATTAGTGCTGGAACTCAGTGCGCAGTGACTAATGGCAAAAGTGGTGACCAGAACCCCTGTTTAATCGTAGATGAAATATTCAAAACACAAACAACAAGATGAAAGCTATTTCTCAATAGAAACAGTCAGACTTCGATGATTGGAAAACCATTTCCACAGGCCAAGAGTCTTGATGCCGACAGTAGTGATGCGAACATGCTTATCGCAGGCATCGAGAGCACCAGCAGAAACGCCATAACTCTCGTGGCCAACAACCAAAGCAAGAGGCCTGCACGATGTGTCCTTGCAACGAAACTAGCGCCCTAGCGCCATTGTCTGCAAACTTCGTTGCATCATCAAATATTTTGGCTTCTATATGCTTCTATCATCAAGATTACTTCCTCCGGGTTCGGAATCGGTTTAACAATACCTCTGTTTGTAGCTACGTTTGCACTCCATCACGCAGTTGTCTAGTTCTCCTAGCTAACCTATCGATTCACCATCTTTTTGGGAGGCATTACCTTGCAGCAAGGATTCAAACAATGACAACGACTTGACTATGTTTTTGCACCCAAGTCCACGAAAAGACGTCGCACGAGCATAAAAGTGCAGGATCGAACTCATTACACATCAGCATGATAAGCATAGTGAAATAATAGATACTGTAATCGGTATCATTGCTCATCGTGTTAATCATAAGAGCGCAACAAACTTCACATTGATATGAGTCGTGGAGAGCATCCGCGACTTGTGATTCTGCTGCATGGTCAATAGAATTCCCATAACGGGTTACAATAGACCTGCATAGCAAAGTGTTTAAGAAAGCTGTTCAAAATGATCATCCAGAGTTTTGAATGGTTTTGACACTGTTCACATGTTGCTTCAAACCAGACCCCAACTGGGAAAGGTCTTGTCGGCCATCAGATTTCACACTGCAGGGGGACTGCCCCAGACAAGTTCTGTGAGCAGGTCGCATTCACAAGCTCAAATATTTGCCTGAACATGCTTGAGTGGGTTCACAATTAGTTCATCCGCACTAAGTGAAACGCAAAAGATAACATGGTATCTGTAGGTGCTTGAAGTCGGCAATTGGCAATGCCTCTGGCGACACTCGGGCCTACAATGGCATGATATTGATCATGAGTTGAAAATGGTGCTCAAACGATTTGACAATTTCACATGTTTGGATAGGTGCAATACTACGGACCACACGGAACCTGCGTGCATGTACCTGTCTAGTGACTCAAGATGTATGTAAATATCATCTATGAGTAATTAACTATGTTTCAAACACAAATACCAATGACTACCTACCGTACGCATCTGGGTGTTACAGTGTGCAAGTTTTCTCTACCGTTCTGGGGGCTCACTGATATCACATGGCTGTGTCAATGGTCAACCGGGTCATCATCGCTCATCTCCCATCATCCGCTAAGTTCATCATATTAGAGTGACCGCTTTGATGGATTGGTTCAGTTCTGATTGTCCCCAACCAACCCACCGACTAAGGTCCTTCAACTTACGCGACATCAACAAACCTAGGTTAGTTCCTTAGCCACTAGGTTAGTTGATCGGCCACTTGGTTTAGACAAGTAATGATCCATGAATTAGCCACTAGGTGGCTGCGGGTCAAAACCGTGTACCCCTGGTTCCCCTATCAACCAGGCTGTTTTCCCTATTATTGTTGGTTATTATCCCCAAGTCTTGGTTGATTAAAGCCTTGACCCATAGCCAGGTTTCTTAACCATCCATCCTTAACCACCATGGATTGGATCTACCACCCCCCCCAACGCCCTGGAACCCGGTCACCGCAGTCACTGCCAGGTGTCCTGTGTCGCCAGTGTCAAATCCATCGCTTCTTCAGTAGTCTCCAAGGCCCAAACCTGTCGGTTGGATCTGCTGCTAGGTGACGACTAGTAGCCTTGCAAAACCTAGCTATAACCCCCTAGTAATCCCTCTAGTGATCCAATCAATGATCCCTAGTAATCCCTAGCAATCCCTGACTATAATCCCTACTATTTCTTTGTAATCGCGGATCAAAAAGCAACTACTATTGCTATAGGAATCCAATCACTGGCAACACTTTTCTAGTAGCTACTAAGCAGTTTATCGTAGCAGTCATTACCAGTACTCCCAGTCATCGGACTAAATCCCTAGCGAGAATCCCTTGTAATATAGTATCCCCTACAATAATCACCCTACAACAATCCCTAGCCCATAGCAACTAAATCCCCAGCTTTGATCCCTAGCGGCCCAAGATCGAATGCCTTGTGATCCCCTGTGATCCCTACAATAATCCCTTTAATAATTCTTTGAATACCTAACTAGGGATTATAGCTGGGGATCCCTTCATATCAATCCTTTGTGATCCAAACTAAGGCTATCGAATCCTTTGAATAATCCCTTGCTATACCAAACTGCTTCCCCACATCCCCAGCTGCATCCCCACCTCGAAACCTTTCCGTTGCAGGTCACGCACCGCCTCGCGCCCCGACTTGGCGAAGTGGCTGGGGACCAGGGGGGCCGCGCCGTCCAGCTTCACCACGGCCGGCAAGGGCGGTGCGGGAGTGATGCCGCAGAAACACACCTGCAGCGGGGTTGCCCCAGCTCCCCCAGGGGAGCCCCATCAGCAGTAAAGGCATAGCACTGACTTCCAAGATCCCAACCAATCAGATACAGCCCGATGATTTTTGCTAAACTTTTGATCGCAAATACAGACAGCAATGCATGTACTGTGTGTTGTTTTTTGTATCATGTAAATCATCCAGTGATCCTGTTGTTGTGTCAACTTTACTCATTCAGCTTGTGATTATGAACTGGGATCAGGTCCCAGCGCCAAGTACCAATACGGTGCACCAAAAAGTCATGACTCCACTCGAGTGAATAAGCAACACTAATATTTCCAAGAGATCAACAATTCAGTGCCCTGTTGCCAACATGACATCTGTTCAGTAGAAAAGCAGCTCCCTTGGGCAAATGGCAGTGGGTCAAAACCCTGTACCCCTGGTTGCCTTCTGTTAACCATTGTTTTCCCTATTGTTGTTGGTGGAAATCCCCCATTAGTTGGTTGGTTAACTGCTTGACCCATAGCCAAATGACAACTGTCCCATGGCACAGCGTCCACCGTCCACGTGGGTCCCAGCACTCCTCACCTCGACCCCAGCGACGGCGCAGGTGCGCAACAAGGACGCCACGTTCTGCGTGGAGCGGACGCAATCAATGACCAGGGTCACTGGAGGCACCAAGGGTTGCCATGGGAGACAGGCCTCATCTTTCCTGAGGCCACGGTGAGCTGAGTTTTTGATAGGTATGGTTTCCAAACAGAGACTAAAATGCCTGGAATGTCCCATCCACATCGTCACAAGCTCTAGGTTGTAATGCAAGCGGGTCGTGCAAATAATGCACACATAGTTTTAACACATAAAAAACAATCAGTGTGTAAACAATAATCAACCATGACTGAAACTATCAATCCTTCAATGAACCAACCATCCACAATTGTTAGTTTCTAGTGAATCGTTGTTGACATGTACATCTAGGCATCAAACCGCCAGCAATTGCACACAACTTCTGTCCAGTCAGCATCATTAACCATCATTGAACTCAACATTAATCAACATCTAACATCAACCTGCATCAGCTATCATCGAGCATCATACAAGCACACAACATCATCTCGCATCATTCAGCCATCATTTCACCAACATTGAACCCTCATCTGGTTGCTGGTTTTTGAACCCCTCTCAAAAGTACTACCTTTCCTTGAATCTGTGAGCGGTCTCCCAGCTTTCAGCAAAGTATTATTCAATAGACCAGCCATCTCAAGTGTTGGGAAAAACATGTTTGAGACTAGCAACTAGCAAGTAGTTGTCTAAGCATTATTGCCGGTTATCATCCTCTACTATCCACCATCATTATCCCATGAACTAGTTATGGTTCCCTAAAAAGAATGTTTCAAACCACCAACTAGTAGTTGTTCAATCATTTTAGTTGCTTATTATTCCTATTATCATATTAGTTTCCCTTATATAAACATGTTTGAACCCATTAACGAGTAACTGGTCGTCATCCACCCAGTCTCCATGCTGCAGCCGTCTCCCGCGCGTCGCGCAGCAAGCGGTGCACATCTGCGGCCACGGCCGCAGCGCGACCGGGCCGGCAGGCCACGTCCAGAGCATGCGCCGTGGACGGAGATACGAAGGCCTACCCCATCCCCATGGAGCGCGGCCGACGTGTCAATGGTGTCATACCGGGAACTTGGGGATGACTTATTGATTAGTAATGTTGGCAACACAATAGTATACCCCCCCCCTGATTCTTTATTTTTAGGGGGGGGGGTCAGCTTTGCAATTGTATATCTGGAATCTGGGCTCTCCCCACGACTCTCCCCACGACTCTCCCCACGACTCTCCCCGAAGGCTTCTTTCTTTTCTTTTCTTTTCTTTTCTTCTCTTTTCTTTTCTTTTCTTCTTTCTTTTAAGGACAATTAAAAAACAATAAGGAAGAAAAAAAATAGAAATGAGCCAGGGAAGTTGTTTTTTAATTGCAGTTGCTAATTTCAATCTTTTCTTTTCTTTTCTTTTCTTTTCTTTTCTTGTCTTTTCTTTTCTTTTCTTTTGTTTTCTTTTCTTTTCTTTTCTTTTCTTCTTTCTTTTAATGACAATTCAAAAACAATAAGGAAGAAAAAATCGAAATGAGCCAGGGAAGTTGTTTTTATTGCAATTGCTAATTTCAATTTATAATTGCAATGCAGGAGCTTGCAAGGGGGTACCCTTTGTGGACCTGTTTTTTGCAATTTCTTAAAAGGATTTTAAAAAAGAAAAGAGCTGTTTTGAACAAGGTCAGATTTTTGAGTTTGTAAAGGTTTGGTTTGCTTATGCTTTTGAAAAGCATTCAATCATAATTAGAACGCATTTAAACACAATTCAAACACAATAAGGAAGAAAAAAAATAGAAATGAGCCAGGGAAGTTGTTTTTATTGCAATTGCTAATTTCAATTTATAATTGCAATGCAGAAGCTTGCAAGGGGGTACCCTTTGTGGACCTGTTTTTTGCAATTTCTTAAAAGGATTTAAAAAAAGAAAAGAGCTGTTTTGAATAAGGTCAGATTTTTGAGTGTGTAAAGGTTTGGTTTCCTTATTGAAAAGAATCTAATCACAATTAGCAATTTTAGTACTGGTTGTGAACTGGTTTTCTGGATCAATACTAAATTTAAATTGGCCCTTTTACAATTTAGTAAGGGGGAAATCTCAAAATTTTGGAATTTTCTGGAAATTATTTGTAGCTATTGTGAATGCTGTCCTATTATTGCAACTGCTCTGGGGCAAGTTGACATTCTGTAATTAAAAATCAATAAGGGCTAATTTAAATTTAGTAAGGGCAAAAAAATCCAGATCTGGAAATCGTTTGTAGTTATTGCAAGCGCTTTACTATTGTGCTCACAACATTATAGGGATGATGTTATCTTACCTCCATTGATAATAAGTAAGTCATAAGTCATCTTGATAAATAAGTAAGTCATAAGTCATCACCAATGTCATAATGGGAACTTGGAGTCGGAGTATGGACATTTTTCATGTTTGTTGAGTCTGTTCATGAAACACACTGACTTCTTGATGACTTGTTGATGACTCACTCATGACTCACGGATGAGTAGTGGATGTATGGCAGAGTCATTGCTTATCTTTTGTTGTTTTTTGATGAAACATACTCTTGGGAGCAACTTCTCGCCATATTGCTTAAATTGTTCCGTCAGAATAATAATGATCAATGACACTCATTGTCTAGCAGAGTTCTCTTTGGAAGGCTCAAAACATACATTGGATTGGGTCATCGTAACTCAATAGATATAACTAAAACTATTAGCAAACTTTGAATCGGAGTAAACTGGTATAGTGTAAGCCAGTTAAAAACAAACCAGTGCAGTTTTTAACAGCGGTCGTGTTCTCAATCATGATAAAAAGGTGGCTGGTGTCAGCACTGCACTGACCATCTCAAACAGTGGCACCTGTTTTCAACGGTTGGGTGTACCTGCCCTCAATGTTACCGATCATGAATGAACATGTTCCTTTAAGCAAAGATATTTTTTTCCTGCCATGTTACCCATCACTAGTCTTACAGTCTTACCCATCGTTAATCTTAGCCATCACTAGTCTTACCCATCATTAACCCATCATTGAAGCTACCGCCTGAAAAAAACCAAACAACTTTCCCTGCAACATAACATTCAACCTCGCGGGCCTGCCTTGCAACACCTCAATGCCGGGTAGAGCAGCGGATCATGAGGAGGTTTGTCAAGGTCTTCAAAGCCTCTGTGCTGCGAGGTGCCCGAGAAGTTTGATGGAGCGCTTCTCAAGCCACAACGGGAACCCCAAAGTTATTGGCGTGTTACCTACACGGTGGTTTCTCAGAATAAGGGACCCAAAAAATGGTTGGTTTATTGCTATGAATGACTACTAATGGATGATTTAGAGGTACCCCTATTTTGAGAAACACCCATGTAATGCTGGTAAATGTTGGCGTTTGTGCTAGTGGATATAGTTAAATATGTACCGGCTACTAGTATTTTCATGATCGATGTAAAGGATAATGACCAATATAGATGATTGACAAGCTACAGCAATGGGTTTGTGATGGTTGGTACCAGTAATAATGGCGAACACTTGTTCGACCAAAAGCTAGATAATAGTTCATAGACAAAATGGCTGTTGATCACTATCTAGCAATTGTATATGATTTATTATCTGTAGCCTATAGCCATTGTAATGAACTGTCTATGAACTATTGTCTAGATAATAGTCATTGATGAACTATCTCGCAATTGCTGTTTAAATCACTATCGACAGTTCACAATCGCAATTCTGGGTTCAAAGATGGCCCAGCTGCTGTGCTTTTGATTTAAAAGTTACTAGTGATTCATTGTATGGCTAAACTGTGGCGGCCATGCTGGGAAATTATGATGTTGGTTATCTCTTAAGACATATAATGCAACCATTGTTATCATTCATGATGGTGATCATTAATACTAGCTGACGATGATAGTTAACTGGGGTTTTAGTATAGGTTGTCTTTAAAATTATGATTTATGCTGCTTGGTGATGAATAACAAAAAACAAACAAACAGACAAGCACACAAGAAAACACATAATCACATGAAGGACCAAACGCACAAACAAACTCAAATACAGTAATTAGTGACAAACCCAAATACAGCAGCACGGGACTCTGCAAGTTTCGTACAATCCAAGAAAACATGGTAAAGTGAAAAAAACAGAAACGAGTCATCATGCTTAAGGCATCCGAGAATGTCAAAAGACGCAACAAAAACAACTCGTTATTGAAAACAACGGCTGGTGGCTTTAATTCAAATCCCATTCAATTCATAGAGATGAAAGAAAAAACATCTGCAACAACGTGCCTGCCCATCATCCAAACACCAATAATCATCAATCATGGTCGTTTACAAAACAAAAGCATTGTGAACCCCACATCATTGACCCTATTGACCATGATTGGCATGAGTTGACCATCATGAACAAGTCAATCATTGTTCACCATCGTTGACAATCATTGAACAGCATCGGTAACCAGCGTTCAGCATTCGCAAGTGTTGTGAACCATCATGGTTTCTGTGCGCTAACACAGGATAAGCTACGGCGACACCAGGAAAGAGTTATGAACAAACTCAATAATGATTGCTTGATATCTGCGCTGTTACCTGGTCAATATACCAATATCAGCGGCTTGTATAGTTGCATCCCTCCACCCGGAAATCTGATTGGCGACAAAAATTAAGCAATCTTTCAAAGATGCAAATCTCAGATGCTCCATTTCTTACTTCACCGCCACGGGGACATCGCAGGTGATCATAAACCCTGATATAACGAGGTATCGTTTCAGAACCATTGCATGATCCACCAGGGACGCCGTTTGACCAAATGTCAACATATGAATGTAACCAATCATGTGACCAGCTTGACATCACTCGTCAAAGTTGAATCAGCAACATTGACAAAATCTAACTGAATCTAACTGATATAAATCTCAAAAAATCCCTGGCCCAATTCCAAAAATCACCAAAAAAACAGAAAAAAAACGCTTCAAAACCTCAGTGAATCACTCAAATCATGGCCAACCTGGTGACTCATCATGCTGGTGGAACCCCACCTTCACCAGGGCCATCAGTCACCCGGGCGCCACCCACGTGGTCCCAGCCACAGATGCCGTGCTTCAGCAGCTCCTCCTGCAGCGCCACGTTCCGCATCTCCGCGGAGCCCGCGGCGCGGCGATGGCTCCGCGGCGCGCCTTGCGCCGCCGCGCCCAGGGCGGCGAAGAGACGGGCACCTGGCAGTGGTCGGTTGGTGGGTGACCCGGCTGTGAATGCTTGGTTTATCATTGGTGGATGGGTGGTGGATGGGTGGTGGATGCTTGGGTTTAGTTGGCTGACCTTGGTGAATGCTTGGGTTTGGGGGATGATTGTCAGCGGTTGAGTATGGTTGGTTCCAAAAAACGTGTGTAGCATTATCGTTGGAAGTTTCAACGAACCAACCATATTGCATAAGAATGCCAATCGTCAGGGCCATTGTTGCTGCCTAATGGTCGCTGCTCATCACCTGACACACCCACAAATATCGAACCAGCTTCCCAACTGTCATAGGTAAGCATCCTAACCAGCCTGCAAAGAGTTTCTTTCCGCAGGGTAGTGGGTTCCGGAACTACAGGCGTATGTAACAAGTTGAGTAGGGTGTAGTGTGCATATTCATGTATATACACGTACATATGATACATATGATACATATGATACATATGATACATATGATACACATGATACATATATGTATGAATTCTGTCTATATGACAGGTAGGTCTGTCTGGTCTCGCTTCATCTCACTTCCAATCAGGTTTACAATCAACTGGATAACTAGGGTGAACTCACAAGCCGCAATTAATCCTTACAACCCAATATGTACCAGTTTGGTGGTTTCTTGAAATGGGGGTACCCCCAAATCATGCTCTAAATTGACCGTTTATAGGAACAAACCAACTATTTTTTGGGGTCCCCCTATTTTGAGAAACCACCATATGGCAGTGGGTCAAAACCCTGTACCCCTGGTTCCCCTATCATTAACCATTGTTGTCCTTGTTGTTGTTGATTATTATCCGCCATTATTGGTTGCTTAATATTGACCCATAGCTATATTTTTCCCCATGAAATGGTTGGTTATTATCCCCAATTATTGCTGGTCAATATTGACAAACAACCATATTGTTGGTTAATATCTCTAATTATTGGTTGGTTCATGTCGACCCAGCTCGCCATATTGGCGACGAAGAAATTTGGAAACCCAGCCGAAGGCCACCGATCTGACCAACAGGTGGCCCACCTCTCCACGGCGCATTGATGAAGCGTTGACGGAGTGGCAAGGCAGCTGTGCGGCAACGCTGCCGACAAACGTTGCCACCATGAGATCTGCTTGCGCTCGACAGTTGGACATGAAGCATCGATGACGGAGAAATGGTGCACCCCAAAAAATTGGGTTCCCTCAGGTTTCGTCAAATAATCATCACTGGGTTGGAGACAACACCATTTATCATTCATTCTGAAGTGCACTATAAGCTAAGCTGGCTTCGTAATCTGGGTAATTTGGGCTGGTTTGGGGGTATCACCATTCATGGATAACCCCAGTTGCGGGAACCCCGGACTGACCTGGTCTGGAACATCAATGACGGTGGATGATTTGGGAGTCGACAGTGTTGGGAAGTGCACCTTCGAGCAATCACCAAGACCTGGAGGTTTCACTGGTTTCTATTGTTTGGGAATATTCAGAATATTGTAATTGTAATCTCTATGACCACCAACCATGGTTTCTAGGGGTCATAAGCTACCTTATAGCGCATCATGGTTATAGCCCCAGCTGATGAGGCTGCCATTGTTCGGGAATGTTCAGAATGTTGGAATCTCTATGTTCGTGTCACTTGCTGATCAGGCTAAGGATCCACAAAGGACTATCATTTGCCATCAGCTCACTATGCCCATGACCCAGGCTGCGTAGCCAAGAGCTCGGACACCATCAGGGATCGTCCCATGGGATGATGATCAACCCAGTCGCTTCTTCAACACGGAAACATGTGGGACCAACCAACTGACCACGTTCAGTGTCATTCCAAATGCTTCTTTCAGGCCACCCATTGGCAACCAGTCTTCCGAAGGTTGAAAGAACCCCACATCAGTTCGGCCCCTCCATGCTGGACTCCCAATTTCAAACGGCCGAAGAATACCAAAGACAAGTGGATATGCATCATCTGAGGTGTATGGCTCTTCAGAACTCCCCATTGTGGTACTTGGCATGAAAAGAAGCATCTGCACTCCCAGCCACCATCTCAATCGAATCAATTCCAGTCTCAAAATCTGGCAGGATCACACCACCAGTTGTGCATCAAACCTGCCTGAAGAACTCATCCCTGTTATCAACTGCTTGGGGAGTCATGCAACAAAGGTGAAATTGTCCACACTTCGACACCCCAAAGCATATTCAGCTCCCAAAAGGCGATGTCCAATCTTTTGCCAGCACCATCTAGGCTTCAAGCTAGGGCACATGCCTTGTCTTGCAGGGACGCAGCTGTACAACCCCCAAGGCATTTGAGTTGTTTGGAGGAATGTGCAAAAAAAACAAACTGTCTCAAGGATGATTTCAGGTGCAAATATGGGCCAAAGCATGATGAGCAAACAAAAAACATGTTTTGATGGTGCCATGTTCTGGCTTTTCCTTCACATGAAAAACATTCCCCCAATCGAATCCTGTTAAGCGCGAATTAATCTTGAGAAGCAACTCTACTGGTCACTTCCAGTCGCAAGTCACGCCGACTCTGTGACTGTCTCAAAATCTTCCAGCTTCTCGTCCCGTTTCGGAGTTCCAGCGGTCACATCACGCTGCAGCAGTTTCGATCCCAGTAGGCATCCCATTCGTCCACACCCGCATTGAGATCCTTTGCAACAGCTTGGCCACCCATGGCGCCCGGGAACATGCCGCATGGGCATAGGATCTATTTCTATGTTCATTCTTTTATGTTCTTGTCCCGTTGATAATACAGTATCAGAAAATCTATATCCTGTGAAATCAACTCATGTAAAGTACCAAACAAAAGCCAAACAAGCACCAGTGAAGCCGATTGCTCTGCATCACTAATGGGTTCCTGCGATATGTAGGGAATTGCTTTGCATGGCCAAATCCATAACCCCCAGACAAAAACTGATGACATAAATGCTGCTTCAGTCACAATCATCACAATATGACACACACACACACACTTGCCCATTCAGTGCTCCTCTAAGTCTTGGACTTATTTTTCGTCAGCAAAGAGGAGTTCACGAGTACTTTATTTGGCAGCCATAACTTTTACAGTGTTGGGCAGCGCAAGTAAGACATGACATATCCAGTCAATGTTGGGAAGTCTGTTGGGTCCTGTTGAGAGATTTCTTTGTGGTTCTCACTTTGACCCGCTTGTGCTGGTGCCCTCCGGAAATGGTAGCCCAGGAGAGGAACTAAGCTTCAGGGCCGCTCGTAACTACCGCTAAAGCTGCTTAGGAATCGCGGAGTTCCTTGACTGCCATGTGCTTCCCCCCTGTCTAAGAAATCAGGTGCATCATCATCCAACCATTGATCAGATTCTACTAATTATTAGTTGTTCATCAACAATCACCATTAGATATTAGTATCTATCTCAGATACTTCTACCACACACCCTGTAGACATGGATCGATCACGTTATAAACGTCCCAGTTATCCCCCTGGGACCCCCGTTGCCATCGCCCCACCGGCAGCGCCTTTTCCACGCCTTCCATCATCGTTGGTCGAGCGACCGGTGCCACCGGTGCACCTGAGCACGCAGCGATGCGACCGGTGCTGTTCGGTGGGTTCGCAAAACCTTTGGTGGGGCGTCAAGGTCAAAAAAGACCAAGTGATATTTGCACCTATACAAATATGATTATAAAAAGTTGGAGCGTTCTTGATATCCTGGTCCACTCTCATTGCACATCCTACCAAAATAATTACCAGACATTTGGCCTCCAGTCATTTGCCCCATCTTTGCGCATGGTCCAAGGAAGGTGTGTTTGAATAGCCAAACACGTGGTCAGGTGGAACACTTCACTTATGAAGATGCCGACAAAAGATTGTTGACGTATCTTTCACAGAGTAGCATATATGTTCACTTATGAAGATGCTAACTAAAAAGATGTTCTGAAGCCCTACCGTTTTTGATGCACGTTTTGATGCATCGACAGCTGGTCTGAGGGCCCCATTTCTTCGCTAACCAGGCCCTGTTCGTCGGTGGCACGGACATCTCGCGGGTCAATGAACAGCTGGTGGTCGCTCACCTGCTGGAAGACGGTCAACTCTGCCATGGTGTCGAAAGGGTCATGAAGCCACGATGCAGGTCGCCCCAACCCCCCAGGTCAGGAAACAGAGCTGACTGGAAAATGGCCATTCCTAACAGCTAAACCATCTTGAAAGGGTGGATTGATTCAGCTATGTTGGATTACCAAGGGCTACAGTTTGCTACAGTACTCACTTCTACGAGAAAAACTGGCAGGAACTTGGGGGGTACCTTGCGTGCATGTATGTACATATGCATGCATGTATGCGTACGTAAGTATGTGTTTAATACCAATTTCAAATTTGTGCTTGATCTTGGATGCTAGCATGTATGTATCTAGATTCTGTCTGCATGGTTGGAATAATTTTACATCCAGACTATGCAAAACTAAAACTCGTAACACGTATCTGCAATATGGCATTTTCATGCAAATTGGAAATGAGCACTGGCCGCAAACTACAGCACAGCGTAAACTACACTGATTGTTCATATCTTCTAGGTCTTGTCGTAAACTACTGCACCTAGAACTACGTTGTCAAAGTAAACACCCACAGCGCGATCAGGACCTCAAAAATTGCAACATCCAGGGCTACCGCAGCGATTTCTAGTGCTGGTTTCCAAAAAAATGGATCTGAAAAAATTGAAGTCTTTATAGCCATCATCAACCATTGTTGTTGCTTATTCTCCCAAATGATCCACCAATGGTTGTGGCACACCCACTCCATGGTTGTTCTCATTCGTCAGCCTTGGGCTGCTGGTTGCTGTCTACCACGACCACGTCGCTGGCAATCACAACTGCTCCTGCTCCTGGCTGGTCCAAACGGTCCCCAGCCCAGTGTCGAAGAAGGAGAATGATGGTGACGAGAAAAGCAATCATCATGATGATGATCATGATGATGGATGAGGATTGATGACAATCAATGATGATTGATTATCATTGACTATGACTCATGACTGATGGTGATTATGCTCGTTATGAATGATGATTATGGACGATTGTGATCATCCTGGTGCTGATATTGATGATGATGATGATGATGATGGTGATGATGATGATGATGAGGAGGATGATGATGATGATGATGATGATGATGATGATGATGATGACAATGACAATGACAATGACAATGACGATGATGATGATGATGGTGATGATGATGACGATGACAATGATGACAATGATGATGATGACGATGGCGATGACCATGACGATGACCATGACGACGATGACGATGACGATGACGATGACGAAGACGATGACGATGACGATGACGATGATGACGATGATGATGATGATGATGATGATGATGATGATGATGATGACGATGAGGATGATGATGATGATGATGATGATGATGATGATGATGGTGAGGATGATGATGACGACGACGATGATGAGGATGATGAGGATGATGATGATGATGATGATGATGATGATGATGAGGATGAGGATAAGGATGAGGATGATGATGATGATGATGATGCTGCTGATGATGATGATGATGATGATGATGACGATGATGACGATGATGACGATGACGATGACGATGGCGATGGCGATGACGATGACAATGACGAAGACGATGAGGATGAGGATGAGGATGCTGATGATGGTGATGATGACGATGACGATGACGATGAGGATGATGACGACATTGATGATGACGATGATGATGATGATGATGAGGATGATGATGACGACAATGATGATGATGATGATGATGACGATGATGATGATGATGATGATGATGATGATGATGATGATGATTGATACTTTTGGTGAACATGATAGTGCTGTTGATAGTGCCTGTAATGATGAAGTGATTCCCTATGCTGGTGACTATCACTTAAGATACCTTGCTGCTACTGATGTGTTGGTAGCCATTATGGTTCTCTCCGAATGACAGCAACATGATAATTACTATGATGATGGTGATCATGTTCATTGTGACAATGATGGTGATCTTAATCATGGACCCCATCATCCAATCAAACAAAGCAACAATCGCCCTGATATGTGACTAGACTCAGTGATGTTTTTTCAACAGGGACAGATTACCGAGTTTCGCTGAACAAGACAGTTGGAAGTCACACCGTCTGACCAGTTGAGGCAAAACAAATTTGTTGATGTTTCTTCGCATGGGATCAAATCAGATACCACAAAGCACAACTTCACAAATCCTAGCTAAGCATCAAAGCACACCTGAACGAAACTGGTATTCATAGATTGAATGTCAGCTTTCCTTTTGCAAATTTTGGACCAGTAGAGTCAGAATACGGTGCTTTCTTGACACAATTATAAGTGGTAATCTTTCACCATTCTCCGCCAAACGGGTGTTTCTCAAAATACGGGGAGCCTCCTCAGCGTCCACTATTAAGCCATTGATATAGAAATAAACCCTCCACTTTTGGTGTTCCATATTTTGATACATCCCCAATTTTAAATTTGTGTTTAAGCATCGCCATTACCATTATCATTATCCCAAACATAATAGTAACATGATGATGGGTATGGTTCTCCATCAAAATAACGCTTAATCATCAAACCACTATTTCATGCATGATTAACCATTATGATGGATAATAATGGTTATACGGTTAATCATCCACCAAGTCCCGGACCACTCCTCCATGGCTCCACGCGCGCCGTCTCCGCGCGCCTTCTCTCGCCGGAAACCGCGGAGCGCTGGTGCCCAGGCGGCCGCGACCACCGAGATGCTGGCGCCACAACTCGGAGGCGGTGGGCGCCGAGGGTGGGCTCCACCAACCCTCAGTGCTATATCGTATAGGTAAGGATAGCTAAGGATACCAACTATATAGTTAATTAAGGATAGTAATAGTGATATATCATACTAATGGTGTATCATATCAACCATGCTAAGGATCAGATTAACCACTAATGGTGTATCAACCATACTATATTGGTATATAAACCATGCTAATGGTTAGTAATATGGGACCATAACCAACAATAGTAGGTTCATATACCAACTATATGGTGGTTTCTCAAGTCATAGGGGTGCCCAAAATGGTTGGTTTATTACTAAAAATGACTATTAATGGATGATTTGGGGGGTCCCCTGTTTTGAGAAACACCTATATCCAACTGGTGGAAACCGATGTATTCAACAAATATTAACATGTAAAGAATTATATAGATATAATTTCAGTGAAGTCCTTTAAGAATTCTTAGATATACTTAATATACCATTTAGAAAGAACAAACGCCAAAAACAATGACATCTTCTTGTTCTCCTGGAAAAATCCCCATTCCTTGTGTCATCAACAACCTATATACTGCACACTTTCATTTTGTTCGTGTACAGGGAACCTGGCATTGAGGATCAACCAATCATGGTGCACGACTTTGGACCTTTAATAGTGAGCCAAACTATGAATATACAAAAACACGGAACCTTCTGAATATGGCTGTGGGTAAAAACCTTGTACCCGGGGTTCCCCATCATTCACCATTGTTTTAGTAGGTTATTGTCCCCCATTGTTGGTGGTCAATATTGACCCACAGCCATATGTTGTGACTGTGCAAACGCACTTTCAGGTCTGTGTTGCTGTGAAACAGTTTGCAATCACAGCAGTAGGAGACAGCAGTAGTAAGTCATGATGCCCAGTTGGTGCTTTCAATCATAAAGCCTGAACCGTCAAGCCGCAGCAGGCCACCTCTACCTGTAGGAATGGCATTTGCAATGCTTGGAAACTGCCAGCGAAATGACCTTTCTTTGTTCACACATCTCTGCTTTTCCTGCTTAAATCCCTCTTCAATTGCTGATTATCCCCAGGAGATCCGATGATTCAATAACCCCTAAGTTGATAATTGATCGAGTCAGTACAAAAGCACAATCAACTTCACAAGCCACTTCAATTGCTGATAAACCTTAGGGCCTGAGGGCCACTTAGACTACACCGTCATCCTCCTAAGTATCCCCACGGCTTCACCAAGCAGCAACTCCAAGCAACACCAGAAGCGTAGATAGATCTCGGTTGATGTTGGTTAATAATATTGTATCCCTGGTGTTGCATCTAGCTGCTTGCTCCCGGCTATGAATCACCATCCAAATCAATTTTGATGAATCAGTACTGACAGTGGCTTAACTTATCCCAAATCATCAGTAGCCGGGATTGATCGGCTTCGCAACCATGATGTATTGAGAATCGTTCCCCGTTGAGATGCACTAATAGTCATGATTCGCCAATCATTGACCACAATTATATAACCGCTCTCATTTGCCACTTACCAATGTGAAACCAATCCTCAGTTGACTCAACCATGCATTACCAATTACCGGTGGCGTTGATGATTACTGTTGCTGGTCATTCACCATAACCGGGCATGAGTACACCTAGCCTCTCAGCAAACGCCCAGTGGCAGAGGTAGAGGACTGGCTAGCGTCCTGGGATGCTCAACCGCTGGATTTTTTGCAGTTTGTTTGGGAGATGTTTTGTTTCAACAGTATGGTTTGATGATGGCTGAGAACGGATAGAAGGATGGTGAAAAGTGGTTGATAATTAATTCCTGTACCGAATACGGACTATGGTTGAAGATAGTTCAAAAAAAGGCTATTATCAATCATTATCCATGTTATCACTACGTATTATTAACTACAGTATCATTAAGCATCAGATCAACCATTATCAGCCATCAACTATATACAGTAGTGATTCTGGTTGATTCATGGTTTATGAAAGGTCCTAGAGGTGAACATGAACGCTTCATGATGGTGAACACAAGCAACCAATGACCGGCTTGACCAGTGAACAGCGCTGGGTTTCTGGTGGTTGAAGATCTCCTTGCGTTGGCTGATCATGGCCAATCATCGATGTTTCATCATGTCGGTTGATTGTGAATGATGAGATCACAACTATCTGGTGGTTTCTCAGAATGGGGTGTCCCATAAAAATAAGGGATTAGAACCAACGATAATTAGGGATATGTGGTTTCTCAAGCCACAGGGTCCTCCAAACCGGTTGGTTGATTAACATAAATCCTGAATATTGGATGATTTGGGGGGTCCGCTACTTTGAGGCACACCCATATCTGCAGCAACAGCAAACAAAAGAAAATGAAGAAGAACAACAACCACGCGAACTGTGGCAGTGAAACCACCACCACCATCACCACCACCACCACTACCACCAACAACAACAACAACAACAACAACAACCACAAATTGTGGTTGCTAAATGAAAGATCCAAGCCCCTGTGAAGAACACTGGATAAGATCCCAAGATGAATGGGATTGTCCATGACTTCGTGTCCACAATCTATTCCAAAATGAGCATGTTTAGCGGGGGTGCATGTTTCGGCAGTCTCAATCTAAAGGAGGGAAGGAGGTTGAAGAAGGCTTCCCAGTTTCGAACTGTAGCCGGATATCAATCCAAAAGGCACCTGGCACCAGTGCAGCAAAGAATCTGGCTGCATGCTGTCAATGGTGCGGTTCTTGCTTTGAAGTTGCTGCAGCCAGCACTCTTGGATAATAGAAGCCCCAGGATATGTGATACATGCATTTCATGCATCAATGTGCAAGCAATTGATGTTGATTGTAAGTACATGTCATGCATTGATGTTGAAACATTCGAACATCAAGTTTAAGAATTCAGAAACACACACATGACTCATGAGGATGGTATTGTCCAATGGCAGGAAAGCGTGACAGAGCTGGAACCCTGATCTTGAACCAATGCCGACAGGAGAGCGCTTGCTAGGGTCCTATCATATTCCGAAACTATGGGGTACTCCCAAACCAGCAACTGAATAATTTGGAAAGCTGGGAAAACCAAGCGGCTAAGGGGATAGACTCATGCACAAACCCATGGAAGAATTCATGAAAACAATACCATCCTTTAACGGGTTCAGGTCAATCATTGACCCGACGGTCCCATGATTCCGTTGACACGGGGTATCAGGGTACCAGCCTTACCACTTGCTCACTGCAAGCAACAGATTTACAACCGAATGGTGCTGAATGGTGCTGACCGCTCATTTTCTATCAGTTCGGTCAATCATGAAAATCACATATGACTGCAGTAATGGCTGGCAAACATAGAAACCACACAATACACGACGGAAAAAGAAAAAACAGAGTCGGGTATTAACTGCCAAAAGAAAATTGAAAGTGACTGCGTGAAGTACACTGCATCATGTTCAGAAGTCTGTTGGCCGCTGTACACTATGCATTTTGAGATGTTCATCATTTTCCCAGTTCTCCCTTTTACAGTTATATGTAGATATTTAGAGTTTGTCTGCATGTAAATGATGTTTCTCATATGCACATAAGTACTCATGTATATACGTACATATATACGCATTAGTGTGTGCATCTCAATAAATCTCAAAGGGTAGAGTATAGATGCATGGGAAAAAAAACTACAGGTTATTACCAAACACCAACAGTTATACAAGTCCTGGCCATCGCAGCCTTCTGAGAGCTCGACATAGAAATCTGGGGGGGCCACAGGTCCTTCGCGGTGCTGCGAAGGCCACACACGTTGAAATATTGACGACGAACACGTTGTGAACATGTGGCTATGGGTGAGATCGAGTGGATGGCAGAACATGTGACATGAGGAGGGTTTCAAGATTGTTTTGAGTTGTGACCCCTGACATGGAACTGTGAATGGAGACACCATGAAAGTCACATCACCATGAAAGTCACATCTGCACTCACACATTCTTGTTTTTCCTTTCCAGCCAGCATGGCTTTCTCATGTCCAGCTGCTAGGCATCAATTTGGCGCAAGGGGCTCAGGACGAGTTGGAACTTAAAGAGTTTAAAAAAGTTTGCTGCCCCAAGCAAAAGCATCCTTCAAGCTCCAATGCATAACAGTCCAACAAATCTCGAAACGGGCCAATAAGTAATAACAATCATCATTGTTGCTTTGTTGATATTGGATGTCTTGCAAGAATATCATAGCATTCCCACTCTGATATCTCATGGGGCAGCAAAGCCTTCAACTCTGTATGTGGCCATGGCCACCCGGCAAACCCGATGCTGCCATGATCCTTGGAAACTTGTGGTGTCAACCCCAGTCAGACACAAACATTACGAGACTAAAAGCTGTTAAGGAACATACCGCATTCCCTGCCAGCGATACTTTGCAAGCATAGACTGGGCACATGTAATTTGGCATCTACATGTGATACTAGGATGCGTGCATGTGTGCGTACATATGCACCCACATCATATGTAAGTATACTGCATGCACATATCTGAGCACCTGGACGTATCAATGACCTCACTTTGCATTTTGAAAAACATGTGTGTATGTGTGAAGAAAATATGCATATGCGTGTATGTAAAGACAAGTAGATGCAAATAGATAAACTAGGACAAACATATGATGTCAAATACCATGCTAAACATTTTTTTTGGGTATCTATATGTGAATCTAAATACAAAACATATAACGCTGGAGCATATATACATACATGTATGTTGCCTATATCTCCTACATTCTAGGACTCTATCTAGCAAAGGCTGACCCCAAACAAAATAAAATCAAATACACATAAGAAACAATCATGAATCACCCTCTCATCTCTCATTCCCACTCCGCAACAATTTTATGCAAAAGTCTGGGGCCAGCTGAAACACTGACCTTCATGGAGTACGCACCACCCAGGACCCCTGAAAGTTCTTTGATAAATCTTCTCAAAGCGCACGAAACTGGGCCCCTCATCACCAGGTACCAGTCGATTTCTTGCCCTTCTCACTGCCTCCAACCATCTCTGCCTGCTGCAACAAACAGGGCGCAGTGAAACTGAAAGCCCCAGATCCAAGAATTCGAATGACTACCATCTGGTTTCACCACTTCCTGTAGCTGTTTAGCTCCCCCCTTTCAAGGGATTTAGGGATACCCCTGGCTCCTTAGCTCCCTGAGAATCACCAGCTAGATGATGATCTGGCCATGTCATGGAGGACTCCAAAAGTACCAGTAGCTTGTTTATCACTCAGAATGATTATGGGATGATTTGGGGGTACCCGGGTGCCCCTATTCGGTGGTCTCTAAAATAGGGGTACTCAACAATTGTTGGTTTACTACTAGAAATGATTAAAATGGATGATGCGGGTGTACTCCTATTTTGAGAAACAAGCAGTTCACCGTAACTTGGCCCAGTTGGGATGCAATCTTTGCATGGACAAGCCAGCAGGAAAGCTCAGTCGTGTAGAACTTCAGCCCGGAATGCGAAACCCCGAGCTTTGAGGTTCTGTTGCTGTTGCTGCTGTTGCTCTCATTGTTGATTGGGGTAATTATGACGGTCATATCATCTCATATCCATATTAATTACATTTGGTCATCATGATGCCGTCGATGAGGCTTTGATTGACGTGCTTTCTTTTCTGCTGCTCTTTTCCTTGATGGTTCCTGTTTGCTTAAAAGTTAATTAGCCAAATATGTGCCTCTTTCTTGATGATTAATGAGGCCAAACATCCTGTTTGATTATAACTGGCCACACTACCACGAGGTGTTGTCGCTTTGCAGGTGCCCCAGATCCACAAGGCTATGCATAGAAGGCTGACAAAAACGTGAAAGTTTCCATCAAAAAAGATAGTTTTCTACATATCGAAAAAATAAACATGTCTTTTACATATGTTTTTAGATATGTAAGAATCGAAAGTAGGCTTCAAGAATCGCACTGGAACTATGCCCTTCTCTACTAGGCCCAAAAGGTTTCACCCTAGACATTGGAGGTGGAATTGGTCACCACTTCGAAAGCCAAAACTTCCACCCGCATTGGACAGGTAGGCTCAGTCCCCCGCCAGGGCGCGCAAAGCTACCAATGTCTGATGTCCATCGGACCAGACCTGGGTCAAGGGACTGGCGATGAGGTCCCTACTGTCCCTACTGAGGCTTATGACCGCACGTTTGGTCCATGGTTCATCTCCACTGTTTCTAGGATATTATAGGTGAGTGACCCCATTCTTGGTGGCCTTTCCGAATTTCTTCAATGGCAACTCACGTCCCTTCAAACTGAAGGGTGACTGGCCACTGGGTGCTGCCGGCATCAACCAAATTCAGAGTGTTGAGTGTTACCCCCTGTGAGATATGATCAGAAATTGTCAGAAATTGTGAAACAATAATCATAGCTATGGTCAGGTCGGTTCAGTAAATCCAAGCTTAATGGGGTTGACCGTCTCCAAGTGATGGCAAGTCATCAAAAACCAACTGATTGCTCATGTATGAGCGGCACTTGACGGTCAGATGGGGAGATGGGAGAAGATAGGAAAGGAATTCAGGGACGAAAGAATGGAGAAAGGAGGAGACAAAGACTGGAAGAGAGGAAGGGAGGAAGGGAGTAAGGCAGGGGAGAAAGGAGGGAAGCTAGGTAAGGAAGGAAACGAGCACTTGAAGCAATATCGACACCAAACTACCGAACTCAGAAGAAACAGCAAACCCAGAGTTGGAAACAACCATGATACTCCATGATATCATTTAGACTTAAAACTCATGATGGCTAATTGCCAATAGTTGCTTAATGATTTGTGTCAGTTCATTATGCTTATAGCTGGCAATGTTTACTTACACATGAATATTTCATAAGGATTACGCAACAATTGTTGCTTAATGATGTCAGGCAAAAAAATAATATATAACACCTATGGACAAATTATGGTCAGCAAAAAAATACATGATGTTCAACTTGTATAATACCTATGGAATCCTATGGATTAATTAATATCGTCGGTAAAACACTGATGTTCAACCGCAACACCGATGGACCTGTGGATTCTGAGAGGCTGACGACACTCACTGCGTAGTTGCCCACCTGATTCGAAGTCTACTCGGTCGGGGAGGGGGATGTGCGAACAGTTTTTTGACCAAATGCTGGAACAGGTTACTGTAAAAAAAGTGATATGTCCATATATGGGTGCAGGGGTTATTCCTGCGAAATGACAATTTCCTAAGAATAACCCCTCAAATCTACTTTCCACCAGATCATTCCTATGAAATGTTTGTCTGGGTAAATACTGGGCACACCCAACCATCTCCAAATGATCATTCAAAAGGTATGTTTCCAACGAGCTGGTGGTACATCAATGGAAAATCCCAAGGCATGAGTTTCCACAATCGAAAATGAAGATCACGACTTCCGCCAGTATGGTCACCAGTCTTGGCTTAGGTCAAAATAAAGCTGCGAGGAACTGTAACAGCAGCAACATGTAAGCAATACAAAGCAAGATCATTAATCACATCATCAGTTCCATTTCTCACAAAGGGTAATTGTTATCTCAATCACCTCAGGACCATCATCAAAGGCAAAAGTTAGGGGCAAAGGCAAAGGCATCGTGGACAAACTTAGCTCATGCAAGGCCCAATGCAAGGCTTTTGATGGCTTGACTCATCCGCCTTTTTTGTCTGAACAACTTGATGTCCAGCTTGGGCTTAGACATTGAGCTTGAAATATTTGTTCGGGCCTGCGGGCGATACCGTGCCATGGTAGATTTCCATAGCATAAACTACCGCGGTATATGCATCCCAACATTGATTGTGAGCTCCTCCATGGCAAACATGTCCTCGTTCTGCCTGGTTTCTTTGACCGCCAGAGGTTCAGCCATTCCTCTTCAGCATTCCCTTGTGTAATGAATGAATAACTGGTTGGTGGTTGAGACCCCTATGAAAAATATGCGCAAGTCATCCAACCAACTATTTGCCAATACTAGCGAACATTATAGTGCTTGGTTATTATGATTGGTTAATGGTTATGAAATGGTATCTAATGGTTTATGGTTTGTTCATCTTGGTGAACTGATAGTGGTTGATATGTGTTTAAAGCCTCTGACCAAAGTGTTGCACGTTTTCTCAAACAAGTTGGTCGTAAGTCTGATTGGAGTGCAAAGTTCAACGATGATGAGCTCTTCAAACATGCTACATGTGGTGGTAACATATAGTTCAATGATGGATAGGCATTATTGATTGTGTTTGAATGTATCACTTGCAATACCATGATTGAACATAGCCATCCATTGGCAATGGGCAGGGTCCTCTTCGAAATACGGATTTTCCGACGACATCCCGCGAGGAAAAAACAAAAGAGTACTGCTGGCTTGACGGGATCCCTGTCAAGAAGGAGGACTTCACATCTGTTGAGACATATATCGTTGGGCTCCAGCCACGCTCAGAATCACGGCGTCACGGTCACCAGTCGCTTTGTACATGGTGGGGAACGCGAGTTTCAAGCAACCACTTGCACCTTTTCAAGAGCTTACCTTCCACAAGAGAAACCACCAACAGCAAAGAATACCATGGAATCGCTGGTCTGAGTCGTGTCGGATTTTTCAGGAGTTCCACTTGAAGTGAGACACCAACCCATGAAAGGAAACTCCAGATTTGACAGAGCTCTTCAAAGGCATGATGAAGACACGGCAGGCCTAACATTTCAGTGTCCGGCATGCAATGCATCACGCGGTTGTTTCCAAGACTTGGGAACCCTGAACAACTTCAATCGTAGAATGAAGTGGTGCCCCCAAGTTTCGTAACTTAGGTTATAACCAGGGCAACTACCAGTCATGGTAGATATACCATACCCATGCAGGGCACACTTTGTTCAGCAGCTATACCGGCTATACCGTTTTCTCCGAAAACATCCACGTGCTAAGTCTGCGTGCAAATGCAAGAGCGAGCTGCCAAAAGTGCACCTGGCGCACATTGCAGCTGCCAATTTCAAAAAAATATCAACTTTAGGCTCTGCAGGTGCAGCTGCCCTTGCTCCAAGGATGATGGCAGCGATGATTGCGAGGTCCCCATGTGCTGCCAGAGTTCTTTCAAGGAACAATAGCTGCCAACCCACGAACATCAGGGGAATGGCATCCAAAACCGTCCCCAATACTTCAGGGTTTCATGAAGCCTTGAGGCAGTCATTCTCCCCAGTGATTCATCACTTTGCAAAGGCAGAACACCCAACAAATCGAAGCCATAGAAAGACGAAGCCGGCCGCAGTCGTTTGAACGGTGAGTTGTGAACCAGTCGAGTTCCCCATGATTCTGTGTGATCTAGTGATCAGTTCTTTTGTTCATTCCTCTATGCATTCAACCATTACGATTCATTGTTAACCATTATCATTATTATTATTATTACTATTATTATTATTATTGACCACTATTGGGGTGCCCTTTACTTGGTGGCGCATCAGCAAACATGGGTCCAACCATTATTGACCACTACAATAATCAATAATAGTGATAATAATCACAAAAGGAAAGTAGCTGAGTACTACTATTCTTAGATTTACCGATAACACTGGGATAAGATTTGATTCATCAATAGACATGTTCTACTGTTTTCTATTACCATCGTCAACCATTGTTAACCAATATCAACCCAACAATGCAATCAATCATTGATCCCTCAATTCCAAATAATCATCCTGAATCATTCTCACTAATCATTACCTTCGGCGTTCACGGTGGGTACTCAATAACATTGTCTTTGATCAATACGGTTGATAATGTTCAAATAGAGGTGTCAAACTCATCCTTAGTCAACGGCATGCAATGTCATCAATTAACCACCGCTTTTATTGATGAATAAATCAAAACTATAACCACTGCCATTGACCAATTGCATTAATCAAGTACATTGACCAATTGCATTAATCAACCTGTCAGTTTCAAAGAAGCCAATGGAACAAAAATCTTCTTAACCAATGACCTTTATCCATTAACCGATGTTTTTTATTCACTGATGGATACCAATGCAACAAAATTTAATGATCGAAAAAAAACGACACGTCCATCCATTAATGGCTACCAATGGAAAACAAATCCAATGATGAAACCACTGCTCAGTTGACGACTCAGCGCTGGCACTTTGTCCAGCTCCCAGCAGGGCACTGTCAGGCGCCGCCAACGCGGCAGGGTGGGGCAGGGCAACCTCAGCAGGATGGATGGCTATGGTAGTGATGAATCTCTGTTCAATTGAACATATACATACACATATATATATATATATATAGATATATATATTTGTGTTGTTTTTTTAAGATGCATGTATTGCGTTTGTTGCACACACAAAAATATATATATATATATATGTATATGTATATCTGGTTGGTGCTTTCAACCCCTATGAAAAATATTAGTCAACCAACCATTTGTTCATAACTACTAGGGAAAATAAAAACTATTCGAAACCACCAACCAGATATATATGTACCACGTATATGCTAGTATAAATGCATCTAATATTAGATATGTAAAAGCACGTGGTCAAATCACCCTCCGGCAAATCGCCTTTTTAAATCTCTCAGAATGGTCCGTGAGACAAGGTTCTGACTCTGGCTTGTAGTGACATCACCATGGCTCGGGAAAGATCAGCCGGTGGCGGGCACCAACAAGTTCTCACTCAGGCGTTTAGCGGTCAATATCGAGGTTATCAAGATCTAGGATCCACACGAGTCGCTGATAGCTCAACATGCAGCACTAAACCACCACCAATGATCATGATGCTCGCCAATCACTAACCACCATTGCAGAACCATCATTCAACGACCATCATGCACTAATCATTATTAACCATCAGTCAATAACCATCATTCATTGATTGATTATATAATCATCATTCATTGCTTAATCATTCATTAAATAAACATCATTCGTTCATCATCATTCATCCATCATGGATTGACTAGTATCCCTAAGCATATGGCTGTGGGTCAAAACCCCGTACCCCTGGTTCCCCATCATTAGCCATTGTGTCCCCTATTGTTGTTGGTGGAAATCCCCTATTAGTTGGTTGGTTAATATTGACCCATAGCCATATCATCCATGTCCCCACAAGCCGCGCTGCGCGCAGCGCGGCTCGCCGAGGCACTGGGGATCTTCTTTGTGCCTGAAGAGTCTCGTCGCGCGGTCGCAATCTACATGGATTAGCCCGAACAATCATTGACATGGCTAGTTGGTTGGTGGTTGAACCACCCCGTGGTTAATAATGGTTAATAATGGCTAACAATGATCAGTTGAACCACCCCTACGAAAAATATGCTTGTCAACCAACCAACCATTTGTTAATGATTACTAGGGAACATACAACATGTTTAAAACCTCCAACCAGCTAGTGTCTTGCTTCCAAATCTAGGTGCATTTCATTGGTATGATCCAACTACTATAGAAACATAATTGAGCCATGGCCGAAACCCTATTTAACTTTTCTTATAATCTGCAATGGCTTCCGCGATGCTTCCGCGTCGCTTCCGCACGCACAGCTTTAGCTTCCGCAGGACCATTTTGTTGAAGATTGCTTCCGCGGAGCTTCCGCGGCAACATAGCTTCCGCCACTCCGATTGCTTCCGCGGAGCTTCCGCGGTAGGTACTTTAAGTTCCTCTTCCGCGGAGGCTTCTGCAAGCTTCCGCGCGTGGGGGTTTTGCTTCCGCGGGCATAAGCTAGTTTAATGTTTGATTAAACTGCAATCACGGAGGTTTTGGTCGCTGCTTCGATCGCGGATATCCCTCCCCGTGTTGGGGTTCTGGTGACGCCTCCTTGGTGACATAAGCAGGAAGAAATCCAAACTAAACTGTACAGCCCTAGAAAAAAAAATACTGCACTGGAACGACCGGAAAACAGTGCCATCAACGTGCCTTCAAGAACTTTCTGAACTTCTCATACATGGTCGCAGGATTACGTTGCAAGTCTCGTGGTCGGATAGGACTATCAAACAATGGCTCCAGCTTGAGCGCGGCCACCGAATCAAGCCCCCAGTGTCCCTTCGCATGACTAATCGAAACCAGCAAGTGATTGGCAATCTCCTGTTGGTAAGGATAAACACATCTCACTTTAAACCCAGTTCTAGGTTTGCGTTCCCCTAAAAAGCTCAGGCTTGTCGTCAGGCCAACTTCCAAAAGAGGAAACAAAGGTTGTCCGGTCAATTTACAGAGGTACGTCAACGCATACTCAAAGACTCGAAGTTCCTGGTGAGGCGCTCGAGCCTGGAATGCCTCCAACGTGCCAGCACTCTTCATCACATATGTCGGAAAATGTTGGTGTGGCTTCCCAATGTTAACCGGTGTTTCCAGTCCCGTGGCAGCCCGAAAGCTCATATATAGTTCCATGAAACTGACCCCCGTTGTGGTTGCAGCAAAACCTGAGGGCCAGCCCAGCACCTTTGACCATGCCAAAAGCGCTTCCGTAAATTGCTGACCAAAATAGCATACGTCATACCAGCTCTCCTCAATCCGCAGATGTGAAAACTGATAGATGGGATCCGAAACCACCTGCAGCAATCTATCTACACGCTCATCAATAGTGTCCACCACTTCTGTTGTGGACCTGTGATGTTTCCATGCTTGTTGAAAACTTCGGGCCATATCAATGATGAAAGCATAATAACGTGTCAGCAAACCCCGCCAGTGTTCGTCATGGGTCACAATGCGTTGATGCATCTGAAGAAAACCCGTGGAGTCTAGGTGTCTCGCATGGTTAGCAGCTTCATCCGCAAATTGATTGCCCAGGAAATCCAGCTTATCCTGTGCAGTACCCTCCATAGGGTAGGTCTGGTGACTACGAATCTTCCTCCATGAAGGAGCTCGATGATTCATACGTTGAATAACACACACCAACTGTGAGATTAGGTCAAAATTGTCCCATCCCACAAAGAACTCGGCATGCGGATGATGCCACACTGCATCGAGAATGCGTAGGGCATAAGCAGAATCTGAAATGAGTGACAGGTCATGCAGTGGAAACCTGAACCCCTTCTATCACTGCACAAAGTTCTGCCCGATTGTTGGTTTGATCCCTTGGTACCTTGGCAGCTGAACTCAGCTCGAATGGCGGCAGTTGCTGCTGGCTTTCGAAGGCTTGAATCCAATCAGACAACTGCTCCGGACTATCATATGACAGAACGATTACGGCATATGCAGCGAGGCCCACAGTACTTTTGGTCGGTTTCATACTACCATCTGTATACACTTGAACCTTACGATCCCCCAAAGGGCTAGGAACCTGGAGGTCCCGAAGTGCACAACAGGTTTGATGAAATGGTAATTCCTCAGCAATTGGAAACACTGGGCAATGAATCAATGCCCTTGGCATCTGCTGAAATTCCTGCCAGTGTGTGTGCTGTTCTCGCACTTGATTGGAAACCGGGCATGAAAACAGTCTATGTTCCAAGGTGTCCCTATGACCACAGAATGTGCAGGCCTCATCTTCATGCTCCTGATTATACTTGCCTCTCTGAATATTGGTCTGGATGGCTCCTGCCAACTGGTACATTATCAAGAGTTGGTGCTGTGGGTGACATGACACCACCAACTGCCGTGTTTGATTTATGCTCCAATCAGACATCTCACGGAGGTTCACCCGATGATTTATATTTTCCGTAACCACCTTAGCCCATGATGTATCAATGCATTGTTTGAGGAAACGAAGGCTGACTGCTGAGAAGTCAACAACAATTCCTGGCGCGACTGCCACTTGAAAGCTATCAAGAATGTGCCATCCTAATCTCTGACACACCAATGCAAAAACACCTGCAGGTCCATGATGGTATCGTGCCAATTGCTCAGCCTGTTGAACCAAGGTCCAAAAGGTTGCGGCCTCATGTGTATGTTTTTGCAAAAACTTGGCACATTTTCTCATGCTGTTGTACACGAATGCATGTTCAGGGTCAATTTGCAAGACATTACACACAATCCAAGGTGAAGCCTGTTTGAAATTGCCGATGATTGCACGACTGATTGCCGTCCTAAGCTTTTTCAAGATTGACTCACCAGGAGCTGAAAACTCTGTGCCGAACAGGGCCGTTGGCAACACCGATCTATTGATCAAAGAAACTTTGGCTTCCACGTCAAATGGAAGAGTTTGCAGTTTCTGGCACTTGTCCCCTGCTTCCTGGAAGCGCTCCGGAAGGATAGTGTGTCTGCTCTTGGGACCATAGTGGACTTCACATCCCAAGTCAGTTGCATTACGATCCAATTTGACACCTGAATCTGCAAAGACTTTTTTCCACAGAGTAGCCCACTTCCGTTCCCCAGATTTATCTGACGACCAACAAAAGGTTTTTTCCTGAGACAGGTACATGCGGACTGTTTGAATGAAGGTCTTTGTAAGCTGCAAGGTCACCTCATGCAATTCAAAGTTCCTAGACATCCATTCAAAGTTATCAGCATAACTGTAGGTCTTCAAACTTTCACGGCCAAAGACACGATGCCACGCAAAGGCTATGGAAATCATGCCTAGGATAGAGAAGCAATCGCCCTCCGGAAGACCTGTGCAAGATCGTTTTCCTTCGGTGACGTGGCCAGCAACTGTGATGTGTCGCCGCAATTGCTTAAGAGCACTGGACCATTTATCCACTAACCATTTCGGGGCTCCTAGTTTCCGCAAAGCAAAGATAGCCAAACAACGTGGTATGCTATTGAAGGCTTTGACAAGGTCTAGCACACATCCAGAGATCGGGGAGGAATCGGCATAAGCCTGCTCCAGATCACTGTAGATTTTCATCATCAAGTCTGAAGTTCCCCTACCCGGCAATCCGCCGGATATTTCACATGGAAGATGATTCGCCCATGTCTGCAACAATGCTTTGGCATGCAATGAGGCCAATAACCGATACACAATTGGGGCCACTGTGATCGGTCTGGTCTGCGATGGTCCAGCAACCTCTTGTGTTTTAGGAAGCATGAAGGCTTTAGTATCTGCTAAGACCTGAGGCCATTCTTTACACAAGCCCAGCATGTCCGCTAGGAATGCCCAGATGGAATCCGGGAAAAGGCTCAGTTCTACCTTGGCAAAGCCATCGCATCCTTTGGCAGCGTGTGCTGGCAGGTTACGTAAGGCTTGGGCCCATGCTGGTGTTGGCACTTCAATTTCTTGTGTCTCCCATGTTGGCAAGTTGGAATCGAGGACACGCATTGCATCCTGGAAAGAAGGAAAGTCTCCCAAAGGTTGATCCAGATCCATGTCACCGTCTGAACGCACATTGGGTTGGTCCCTCATCCAAAAACGATCCCAGTATTCTCCTACCATGTTGGCTATCTTAGGAGGATCAGTAATCCATTGCCTCTGAACTGCTTTCAGCTTACTCGAAGACATGATCTCCTGGAGATGCTGATCTGGGCGGGACGGACCAGTTGAATCAAGTCAGGTTGCCGCTGTGACATGTTGTAAGGATACTCATCTATCCATATGGGCATGGCAAGATCTATCGGTTCAGGTGACCACATTTGAAAGAGCGCTGGTCCTTTCATGAACTGTCGCACCCGCTCCAACTTGATTTGCACTTCATTATGTAGAGCCTCTAGTGGTGGCGCTTTCCGCTTGCGCAGCAACTTAAAGGCAAAGGTCCCTTGGCCTACGGTAAGATCAAGATTGACATGAAGCTTGTATAGCTTTGCTCTATCCCTCTTGATGTTGTTTGCAAGGCCATCACATTCTTTGATCAAACATTGAAGTATCGCTTTCAATCCATCAGCGGTCGGCATGACGAGAAAACGGAAACCCAAGCGATCACAATGTGAAAGCCATTGCAAAAAACCATTGAAGCCTGGTGCCTGAGTCACAGCATTCCACTCAGAGTTGATTTGAACTGACTGCCGAAACATTTCTTCATTGGCAACCTGGGTATCTTGAAATCTACCATGAACCCTTTCCCATCGACGCACACGGTAGTGCAGGCTTTGCAAACGTCTAATCTGCTTTGTCCACTGTCGAAGTTGCAAAGTATGTTCATCACATGGTGGTCTATATCCTCCATTCGGAGGGATACGAAGGTGTGGAGCCAGTCTTTTCTTTACAAGTGAAGGTACCTTTCCCCTACCTCTGAATCCCTTTGGCAGGTGGGTAAGTTGCTTACCTTCAACATTGTCAGCAACCGGCTGTTCTCGCAAAGCAAGATCAAACACCTTTTCTACTTGCCTCGCAAAACCCAGGTAGGCCGCATCTGGATCTCGCTTGGCTCTTTGGTGTAGCTTTTTGATTTTCTCTTCATGAAATGTGCTAGCGAAGTGCTTGGCAACTACATCCTCATTCAATTCCACTCCTTCCAAGGTCTTGGGAAATTTCCATTGCTGCGAGTAAATTCCCGGCACTGGAATGTCAAATGTCACTGACATCGGAGAATGTGCATCCATGGTGAACTGCGGATGCACTTGGAAATCGGACATGAGGTTTACCAAACATGTTGGTGCCAACACAGTATCATTATTAGTTGCTTGCTTGCATGTTGGTGTGACCTGGGTTGGCCACCTATGCCTAGCAATTTCTGTGCAATCATGATATCCCGCTGCGACAAGTTCTTCCCATATCCCAAGTTGACTTGGAGGCATGTTGAAGTCACCTGCAATGATGGTTGGGCCATTGAAGGTCTGGGCCCTTGACCACGCTGCGGCTACTAAGGAAGTATTAACTTGTCTGGCATTTTCCATGGAAGATTGAAAACCATATATCGTCACAACCTTTAGTGTGATACCGCCAACCCTAAACAAGGCCTCGACGATGCGACAAGTTTCCAACCATCCCGCCGGCATTTTGTCCTGACATTCAGTACAAGGCAAGGTTGTGAGCATTGCGACTCCTGTGGGAAGGCCTCGCACTGTGCCGCAGCCAGTGCGTGTCTGCCTCTGAGGTCGAACAGGATGTCCCCACACTACACGAAATCCTTTCTCAGTGTAATCTCTATGAGCTCTTTGCTGTGCATATGCAGTCTGCGAAGTTTCACTGATGCAATGGATCTGACCTGGCAAATCCTTGTAATGCTGCGACTTTTCATTGAGTGAACATGGATTGGACACGGTGATGGTGAACGAATGACTTTGTTTTTCCCTAGGGCCTGGATGATCAGCCTCCCCGATACGAGAGGCATGCAGAAAATTACGCAATCCAAAATGACTGCACTTGCACCCTTGCTTTCCCAAGGTACACATACACATCATATCCCTAATGCAAGGCACCTGAACACATAACAAGGATGATACGAAAGCAACATCATCGACATACCCATCGAAAATGCATTTGAAAAAACTGAGGAGCGGAACAGCACACAGCTGATCCTTTGGGATTGCAGCGGGCCTCTGAGCTCGCCTGTGTTCCATCTTGGGCTCTCGGATCTGTCACAGATTCTTATCTGACTCTTCCATCTCCTTCTGAGGCGTGGACTGTTGCTTGCGTTTGGTGCGTTCTTTGAACATCTGCTTCATGTCATCGAAGTGTTGTTTCATCTGTGTATCCTGTGCCTGCGTCATGTCTGCAAGCTGCTTCTGCATCATCTTGGAGAAATCCAAGAAGTTGTTCTTAACTGAGTTCTCCAAGGTTTGAATCTTATGATCTGTGGTTGCTCCTTGTTCTGAGACCCGTTGTGCCAGACTATCCTGTTGCGCTTTCATCGATGCCAGGTCTTTCTCAAAGCGATCCAGTTTAGCGGTCTGATCGTCCAAGGATGCCTGTACTGGGCCTGGCACCACTCTGGCAGTCGGAGCTGCAACTATGGGTGATGCACCTGTGGTTGGTCTGAAGCCAGCCCATGGGTCGCCCAATGGCCATGGATCTGCTCCCGATGTTGAGGCACTCCCTGCTTGGTCAGCCGATGTTCCTGCGATAACAGCTTTCTGTGAGGGAGCTTTGTTGTTGGCCTTGATCTCCTCAAGCAGCACCGGTTTGCCCCCCATAGAGCAAATTGCCTGAGGGCATTTCACGTCAGATCCAACCAACCATGTGATGTCATTCAATCGCTTCATTGGTCGGAGATTCCATTTGTTCTCTTTGCCCCATTCTGTGAGTGCCTCCATTGTGACACCCTTTGGAGTTGGTGACAATCGGTATGTGTGCTTGATGTGCACCAATTGCGGTGTCTGTTTGTCAGGATTGACAGTTTTATGTGCTGCCTGTGCATCTGCTGCGGCTACTCTGACCCCGAATGTCTTACCATTGTAGACCAGGCCTTTGTGTCCTGCCAATCTGGCCAGTGCTGAGTTGGCACTGACACGATCCTGCGTCCAGATCACTGCATACCTGTCATCATTGGCTGCATTGTCTTGCTTTGGCCGCATGTATATCTTGTTGACACCGGATGCATGAAGCAACGTATCAAGGCCTGAATCACGAATGGCAGCATGAAACGTGACAAAGGTGGCATTCTCTGGAGTCGTCTTGGTTCGCTCCAGCATGAACAGCCAACCCCATACACGTGTAACCGAATCACGGATGCAGCTCTCACCAAACATGGAGAAGGCGAACTTGACGGGTGCTGAGACCAACTGTTTCCATGAGGCCTCGCAAAAGTCGGACTTGTGCATAGTGAAGGCCACGTTGGTAATTGGTTCAACTTCCAGATCTTTGGACATGCCATCACCAAATCGCATCTTTTTCTCACCCAACTGAATGACAAGTGCACATATAATGGCTGGTGATCCATGATTGTCCTTGACTGGCACATGCTCAATGGTACCTCGGGGCGTAGTCAAACCAGGCCGCCATGGTACCACCACCGCCAACTCATCTGCTGAAATGGACACATCATTGGCCAAGTATTCAGAAATTGTTTCACGGTCAGTCAACGTGACACCTGAACTTCCCGGTGCCATGGTACCAACAATCTTAGCTGGTGTGTCGTCCTCGTTGAAGAACCATCCTTCCAGCAGTTGCAGGGTCTTAGCTGCTGGAACCACAATCTTCTGTGCCTGCTTTTTCCGAAAGATTTGCTGAATCTTTTGAGCTGACTTGGACATGGCATCCTGTGGAGGCATCAAAACGAATGCACGTGCATCTGCTTCCACATTGAGATTCTTCCATGCTACCTGATCAGATTGGCCCACACATGCTCGAAGAACTGTCTGCGTGCCCAAGCGTTGCACTGCTATCTTCGCCTGAGGTTGTGCCTGTGTCACTGTGAGACCTTGTGTAACATACACTTTGGCCAGATTGCTGAGAGCTTGCTGATACTCCTGTTGTTTCTTGGTTTGTCCTCCGCCTCCTTGCAACCTGAGAACCAGTTGCTGTGGTCTGACGAAATCAAACTTGATGAGATTGTCTCTGGCAATGTCACCTGCGATGGCGGGAAGTTCCAGTGGGTGTCCAAATGCCTGCACTCGCAACGGTTTGTCCAATGCATTTGGGTCATGAATGAAGGACACCAATTCGGCAAGCTGCAACATCTTTGGGAGTCTGCCTGCAAAGAAGACTACACCCTGGAATTTGCACGTAAAGTCACATGTTTCGGTGTGTTCATCCATCTGAACTGCCTGCATGAATGCGCGAATGCCTTTCAAGCTCTTGTGGTAGGCATGGATTGGAGTATGAACCATCTGTGGTCCAAATTCCGTTTGCTCCACTTGCATGTACCCATGGTCAAAAACATGGATTGTCATGTCGTGACGGTCACAGACACACATGGGATGTATGTCGTCTTCAACCCAAATGGTTTTGCCTGTAACTTGGATCCCAGCCTCAACGCAAAGTTCAAGTGCGGTCATGTCACCACTGGTCAAGACTTGCATGACACCTTGATTTGTGTAAATTGTGATTCTCAGATCCGTCGCAAATGGGACCGTGCTTGGGATGTCTGCTACACCCAGGTCGACCTGTCCTGCCTCCTGAATGACCGAAAGCACTGACCACATGTCACCGATCTCCACTTGCATCTGTGTCATACGCAGCTTTGTTTGCTTCATCTGCCCTACCAATTCTTGCACCTGCATGACTGGTCTTCCCAACGACTTGGCAAGCATGTAAAACACAATGATTCCATAAACTGGGGAAATAGAATTCCCAACAGCTTTCCAGGCCTGACGGAAGTTCCTTGGGAACGTGACTGATTTGAACACAGCTTGAATGGCAGCAATCTCATGTGGAAGAAAAAACCGGTAGATTCCCGAGTTCAAGTCCAAGATTTCCGTGTGCAGCCCTTGCGATGCCAGCAGAGACGTTGGCAAATCATGCTGTCTTCCATATGCCGCCATGAAAGTCTTGGTGACATCACCCGGCTTCATCTTTCTTGCTTGGAGCACAGTCTCTGGGATAGCGTTGCTCGACAGCTCAGGGTATGAATGTGCATATGCAATGTTACCATACACCGCAAGCATGTCATCTGTGATGTAGGCATCTGGTCGGAGCTGTTCCGGAACTTGTCTCAGCAAGCAATCACTGTTTCCCAGATTGACCGGTTCCATGTGTGGCCATGTGAACAATGGAACATTTTGGGTCTCTCCATGCATGCGGAACATGTCAATTGCAATTGCCAGCCATCGGTTTCTTTTCGTGGGGCATAGCTTGACAATGCCCATGTTCTGTGTCCAAATGAGGCGAAAGCCGCATGCCTCAAATGTTTTCTTCAGCAGCTCAAAATGCTCATGCTTAGTGATTGTGGAAACGTTTTCGATCATCAGCACAAAGGGTCGCAACAACTTCGCTACTCCTAGTGCATGCACAAAGCATTGACCTGCCTCACTAAACAGTCCATCCGCACTACCACTCCGTGACCATGGGGGACATGGTGGACTCATGCACCATGCATCGGGCTGTGTGGCTTCCATCAACTTCTGCATAGCTGGGAGTGTCATGGCATGTGTCAACAGCACATTGTCATCGGAATTTGCTTGTGTGGGGATGTCCTTGGGATCATGGTACATGTTTCCACCATGATTCCTCTGGTGCATCGCCATCATGCCTTCATCCATGTCCAACGCACCAACATGGGTGACCCCCATCACTCTGGTGTTCACCCATTCCATGGTGTGGGCCCAACCTCCAAATCCTCCACTGAAGATGTCAATCACACGCATCGGAGAGCGAGCCTGTGGGACATTGGAATCCCACCATGTACATGTAGAAGAATCCGTGAAGTGTGCTTCCAGATTCTCCTGATCCATCTTCAACTGCACATCAAACAACACTGCCATCTGTGAAGTTCGCATGCCCTTTCGAAAGTCTCGTGAAGAAAAAACGGTGATTGGTGGTCCATACCTCCACTCCTTGTTTTCCCGCAGATCAATCTGTGAAGAAAAGGCATCACTCATACTCAAAGCCCCAAACCGCATGTAGGCCCTGAAACACCAGTTGCCACTGCTGGAGTCCCGAGCTACTAGTTCGCAGTCAGAAATGAGAAGGTGTCCACAACCCGTCCAATCCATGTCATCTTGTGGGGGCAACTTCAGATCATAGGTGGATAGAATTCGTTCCACCAAACGAACCATTGCATCCGTGGAAATAGTCATGGCCCAATTAGCAGCTACCCCCCTTCACCAACGGCACGGCCGGGAGTAGGCTTGAGCCCAAGTGCTGGTTTTGGTCGCTGCTCAATTAACTGTTGATTGCCGTGCTTGCTATCGTCAGAACAATTCACTGACAGGGATTGTGTAACTAAACATGATTAATCGCAAACATATGCAGAATACGAACCGCGTACAAATCTACTAAAGCAACACCATCAATTCGTAGTATAGTTGAATTGTGCTTATCGTTTGGTAGCCACTATTTGTTCACTTTGACTGCCATCAAGTATCAACCGATTGACTGTTATCAACAAACAGTTGCAACTGCAATCAAACATTGCTAACCATCACACCTCAAAAACACGCAGCATTGCAGTTAAATGACAACGATTACCAACCATCAATCAACCATATAAACCACCATGATTATGGGTCATTAACCCATATCATTTGCCATCATAAACAGCGACTATCAGCAAGTATTTCCACCGACTGTTATCACCATGAATGGCATGTATGAACCTTTGTCCAGCACAATTGTAAATAAACAATAACTATGAACAGCCAATTAATAATGAGTGTAGCTAATAGGCTGTGAATAGGCTGTGATACCCCCTGTTTGAAACTCTTTCTTAGCACAGTTAGCAGTGATGAACCAACTGTTGTCTGTTGTTACCATTTTTACCCATTATTGTAGTCATGTTCAATCATGCTAACCATCATGAATGTATCTCAGAGTAACACACACACACTTTACCATCATTATGAATAATCCTTATCAACCATAATCTCAACCATCAATGCTATGGTCATGGTTGATATTCCATGATGAACCAACGATTCAACATTCACCATTAGATGATATGCATGTTGAACATTATAACTCATAACCATCATTACACCAAAGAACATGGTTCTAACCATTCTAACACTTCTAACTTCTAACCATCATTACTATGGTCAACCATCATTCCCATAACCATCATTCCACCAATAACTTGAATGATTATAACTTAAAACCATCCTTACACCAGAAAACTTATAAGTTGCAACTTATAACCATCTTACAACTTATAACTTATAACCACAACGTGATTATGTCAAGCATCATTTTAACCCCGATGGTGAGCCTTTTCATTGATCCCCATGAACTTCCGTCCACACCTCGCGGAAGGGCCCTGAAACGCGCCAACGCCGCACGCGCGGCGCTGCGGACGCAGGCCTGGAACCGCGGCTATTACAAGCCACGGTGGAAGCGACGGTGGCGACGGACGATGATGTCAGGATGCTTCAGAACTTGTCATGGTGGCTGGATTATGGCTGTTTGATGGGCCGATGATGTGTGATGATGGCTGGATTTTGGCGATGGGTCATAGGGGTTGATTCTGCGTGAGGAAGTCTGGCTCAGAGTGGCTGATGATGTGTGACGATGGTTGGATTGTGACTTTTTGATGGTTCATTGTGGTTGATTAATGCTTAGGAACTCAGTCATTGATGGTTGACGATGGTGAATAGTTAAATAACGCTTACAGTAGTAATGCTCAGTTAACGAGTCAATGGTTCATAATGTGCTAAGTAGGGGGTAAAATTCATAGTGAATTACTAATAATTGAGAACTTACAAAGGAATGGTTAATCGTTTATAATCAATGGCTATCACTGGTTAACAACTGGCTTAAGTTTGGCTGCATTAGTCAAAGATTTATTTTATCATGGTCTTTCTATTGAATGATAACAACATGCTACTCTAAAGGCTCATCATGGCCAATTAATGATTAAAACATATACTGACCGGTAACAACATGGTAGTTTTACAGTAGCTAATAGTGCTTCACAACGGTTGAGGGTCAAAGGGATAAGTCGTGGTTGATCAATGGTGGCCAGTATGGGTTAAAACCACAAAGCATATCAAACAATGGTATTGTTAGTCTTAGTTGGTAGTGGTTCATTGATGGTTGATTATGGTTGATTATGGTTGATTATGGTTGATGATGATTGATCCAGGTTGATCCAGGTTGATGATGGTTGATGATGGTCGATGACGGTTGATGATGTCACAATTAGCTTAATCAGCCTGGAAGTTAGTAGTTAGTTTGTGAGTTTTGAGCCAATTTAAAACTGGGGACAGCACCCAACAAGAACCAGCACCCATTGGCAGGTGAAGGAACACTGGTCAAACTGGTTCTCCACTCAACTCGTGGGCCAATCAATAACTTATCTTCTTCGAATTCCACACATCTTCAGCCATGGTGAGCTGTTCTGGCTGGTTGTTTAGGGATCAACAGGAATTGCTTGGAAGCCTTCTTCAAAAGCCCCTCGGCTCTGATTTGAAATCAAGTTTAAACGAGCATCAACAAATCCTGTGAAAACCGACTTTACGGGCACAAAGATGTGCACTAAATAAGTTATCACAGTTGATGCGGATGCTGTTAGATCTTTGAACCACCAGCTACCACACAGTGATTCATCACCAAGTCGACGCCCAAGGTACGCAGGGGTCGTGCAAGCGAACATCCGCGATGGCAGCGACCGCCACAAAATTGCCCTTGACAGCCATGGTGCCTAACACTTCCTGGGCGTCCGTGCTGCTATCCCAGCCATCCAACAAAACTGATATGATCCATGATTCATGATGGTAAATGGTGGTGAATCATGGTTCATGATGGTTCATGATGGTACATGGTGGCTAGTGATGGTTCATGCTGATTCATGATGGTTCATGCTGATTCATGATGGCTCATGATGATTGATTGATTACAATGTGATGCAATCGTGATTAAAGCTGGTTAACACGGGTAATAAACTTTCCATCATTAGCCATCATTAGTGAACCCAGCAACTACGTTGGGTCAGTCTGTACGAAAGCTACCCCATCCATGGGATCAATCGCCCTGCCTGCTGTTGGCTGTAATTACCCCACAGGATTCTAGAAGAAAACAATAACAAGGTCCAATCGTCACCCTGTCATTAACCAATGAAGGATGACCATTGATGACCATCGTCAATTCATGGATAATGACCACAAGTGTTTAACATGGTTGTTGGTTGTTGTTGATATTCATCACTTTGAGCCATAAATATCAATAGATAACACCTATTGACCATTGTGGTCTGAATTGATCGTAACAATGCATTCTCAACCGCTATCAACTATAACGAATGACAAAAACACTATTAAAAAGAACAACCACGATTAGACTAAACCAACCATGAACCACAAAGTAACCATACATTCACCGTGAATCAGCCATGAATCAACGATGAATCAAAAATTTCCCCTCCTCCCTTGGCCGTGGGCAATTCCTGCGGGCCGTGGGCCACCAAGCCACCACGGCGGCTCGGCGTACGGAGCCTCGGAGCTCGAAGAAGTGGAACTGCTATTGATTGTTTTCAGCCCGTTGCTTTACAAGGAAAACACCAGGAAATCAACATACAATTGACCAGTATGGACCGAGGTGAGAATCACGCTGTCAAAAGAAAGGTGAAACGGGGAAGCCAACGCAAACCCTAGTGGCTCGGTAGGGTTCGAAAATGTTGCGAAGGCTCCAAAAATTGACCAGTAAATGACACCTGGTTAGGTTGCCCATCATTTACAAGGAAAGACACCAGGAAACCGACAGGTCTAGTAAATGATGGCAAACCAACCACTTCCCTGGATATTTTCTAGTAGCCCAATCCTAGCATTGATATTGGTTGTTTAACATAATGTTGGTCAATCTACAGTATAGTGTGCATACTGGTTACTGGTGTCATGGTGAGATGGTACTGCAAGTTACCAGTATACTTGGTGTTTAATTATGAATGATCTATTGCAAATGCTTTGTTCATAAGGTCAATATATATATACTGTATTTCTCGAGCAGTATATCAATATTGCAGTATGTATTGATATGTTTCTTGTTGTTTGGTTTAGAATGTTTTTGCCAATGAAAGTTCAATACTGATTGATGGATTGATGACCACAATGTGAAATGGTGTGAACTGATCTTGTCAATGCTTGTTGACTTGTTGCTATCATCAACAGGCAAACCATAATCTATAGTAATATACATACGTGAAGCAAAAACGTCTGGCTATACCACCAACACAGTTCGTGATGTAATGAACAGTATAGTGGCTCAATTTCTTAGGGGTGCTGAGCGTTGCTGCGTGTTTCATGTTGCAAAGAGAGAAATCGTCCAATCATGATGAACGTAAAAATATTGTGCAATGCCAGGTTGGATTACCCGTGAGTCAGCACCATTGACCCACAGTGACCCGTCAGCATGATGGCATGAACGGCCAGCGAACCTGTAAACTTGTGACATCTTCAAGAGTATACCACTTACTTCATCTATAGATGAGGTATAACCTGTATCCAATGACTTTACTTCATCTACCACTTACGCCAGCCCTGGTAGCTTCTGACCTCGCTCCCCCTTTAAGGCCAGGACAGGATACCCCTCACCTCCTGGCCACCACCAGCCAGTCATGTTCTGCCATGGTACGGCTATGATCTGCCAAATGCACCAGGAGAGTGGAGAGAGTGCTGGGATTGCTGTCGGAAATCTGCCCCAGGGCCCTTAGTGCGTCCTGGGCAGCTGCTCCCTGTGGATCCCTTGCGTCCGTCACAGCAACCCTTCCAAGTTTGGACGGAACTGCCATGGGACTGGGGGGGACTGGAGCTGATTTCACGGCCCATTTCCATGGAGCATCTGGCACATGAAACAATCATTGGACCACTGAACGCGCCTCTATGCGGCAACTTAGCTGACATGATCCCAACAACAAAGGTTGATAGCACCGCCTAATAACAATGATCAACACAGGGTGAACTGGCACCTAAAGGCTGCCGCTGATGACAGAGACTGGGTCATCCATTAGGGATGGACTTATCCCATTAGGATTAAGCCAATGGGATACCAGGTTTACCATCCCATGTTATGATCACTTTAGCGGATTAAAACATCAGCAAATATGGGATCACCAGAATGGACAGACCCATATTCCACACCATGCGGCAAATATGTTGCCTTCATGTCCATTGACATTGCGATATCTTGATGTTCATTGCTTCTAACTAATCAGGTGACGTATTTTGCTGGGATTATTTCATCACTTCTCGACTGCCTCCACACCTTCCCGGAAGGTCCTGTCGCACTTTACCTCGAAGCAGAGCAGGAGACAATTCGCAAGCCAGGGGTAAAAACCCCTAGGAAGAACTATATACTCTAATGATATCTACCTATCTATCTATCTGTCTATCTGTCTGTCTGTCTATCTATCTGTCTGTCCGTCTGTCTATCAATCAATGTGAATCTATATCATTTGTCGGTTGATCAATCTTTCTACCTCTCTATCTTTCAGTCTATCCATCTGTGTTAACAAGTACATACAGCAATCTTCATCCTCCAACGCTCAACGATGTCGCGTCAGAACCCATGGCCTGAGCGCCGTTCCCCAGCTCTCCCCACCGGCAAATTTGCCACGCCGTTCGCCCTGCTTGCAGCCCAGCGGCTCATCGGATTGACCAAATGCCCTCGGACCATGGCCAGGAGCGCCTGTGAGGGGCTGAGCTTAGGGAGTTCTCTCAGTGAGTCATTCGGGTTATGGGTCAGGATTTGAACCAACCAACTAAGGCTTAATAACTAGTGCTTAATGAGCTGGTAAGTGGTTCATAGCGGGCGATAGTGACCAACAATATGCTAGTTGGTGTTTGAACTACCCCTACACATCTTAGTCAACCAACCAGCTATCCCAAAATTTGGAAAAACATAGTACAAAAAAAACAATCTTCCAACCACCAACTAGTAGACCCGAAGGAGATGCAGGTGGATATTCAAATGCAGTCCAAAGGACTTTGAGCTTTGCTGCTGCTCTTGGAGCTCTGCTAGTTTCTGATCGACTGAATGAACGAAGAATCAACAAAAAAGATCATTATGATGATGCAGATATGTTCCCAAACAATCTGTTCATCTTGAATTTCTACAGCAACTTGCAGCCGACCATGGAGTTTATATGTTGGAAAATGCAATGCGATATTCTCATGAAGATTTGTGGCAATATTTCCTGGGGAAAGGCAAACATGCAGAGCTTCCAGCTCACACAAATTGAGTACTGCAACCGTGGCCAGTTTTATTGGGAAACCAAGACCATGGTTGATGAACCATTTGGTCCATGATAGTTCAGAGGGTTCCATATTGGTGAATAAGGGACACCAAGCGCGGCTTATTTAGACTGACTTGTAGTGGTTTCCTGGTTGTTGTGCATTAAACCAACTGGTTCAATAAAGCAATCTTGGGGTTTCATGATCAACCACTTGTTCCTGAATGGGTGTTTCTCAAATTTGGGTAACCAAAAAATGGTTGGCGTTTCACTAAAAACGATTAATGTCATATGGCAGTGGGTGAAAACCCCGTACCCCTGGTTCCCCCATCATTAACCATTGTTTTCCCTATTGTTGTTGGTTATTATCCACCACTATTGGTTGCTTAATATCGACCCTATATTTTCCCCCCCATGAAATGGTTGGCTATTATCCCCAATTATTGCTGGTCAATGTTGACAAACAACCATATTGTAATCAATCTTCTTGCCCAAATCAGGATTATGGGTCACTCCGTTGGGTCAGGAAGCTCTCCCCTTCTCACCTCGTCATACAGCACCAGCTCTTGCAAGACCTGGGACACAGGGAACGGCACTCTTGTGCACATCGTAAGGGACTCTTGGTACGGCCAGGGCTAAAGTGTTTTTTTGTTAGGTAGTTCCAACTCCTACAGGCCACAAGTGAAAGCACCCCTTCGAGCCATGGAAATGGAAAATTCCAACTCCTATGAAAAGTATGAGTCAACAAACCAATCATTTGTTAATACTGGGGAAAATAACACATGTTTAAAACCACAAGCCAGTTTTGTAGGCGTGAAACACTAGTGAGTTCGAGAAGAGGTATAGATGAGATAAAAAGAGCAAACTAGAACAACTTAGATTACAATAGATGGTATAACAAATTGATTTGGAGAGGTAGATAAGTAGATAGATAGACAAACAAATAGACAATTATGTAGATTCGATAGATTTGATATGATATCAAACATTAATCATTATGTATATATAAGTGTACAATAGTTGCATCAAAACATATAAATGAATAGGAGTTTCAAAAATATTTAACCTTGTGTATGTACACGATATAGATATATACATAATATCTAAATATATATATATATATAATATTGAAATATATATATATAGAATATTTCACAATGAAAAGGTCTGTATAAATGTGTGCGCACACAAAAAGATATACATATGATCATGTTGAATATCAATGTGCATCACTCACATACTGCATTCACATCATCATGTGTGATCCATATAATTGCTAATATCATTGGTACTTGTTTAACCATGAGTTTGTTGGTCATTATCATCCCCTATGATGAATCGTTAAAAACCATTAAACAAAACATCACTAGCAAATCATCTACGATTATTCCTGAGATTGTAAACCATTCAAAAACAATTGTACACCATTAAGACGCCATCAAAAACCATTCAACAATAACTATCATAAACCATGAAAAACAGATTAAACACCATTGAACAACCATTTAAACAATCCGTTGAACAAACCCACTGGAAACAATTAAAACACATTTCAATACCATTAAAAACACCATCAAAAACCATGCAATACCATTGCGACACCATTAAAAACCACCGGCTGAGTCCCGACCCCCCCCGGCCCCGGCGTTTCCTCCCGTCGCCTGGAGCGCTGCCTTGCGAACGTCGTCCGAGAGATCGGCCAGGCGCCCGGCGACCGCCTCGAAAGCCAAGGTCCAAGCGTGGTCAATGCTCAGCTGATAGAGTCAAATGTATCAAATATACAACTATCTATCTATCTATCTGTCTGTCTATCTATCTATCTATCTATTTATCTATCTATCTATCTATCTATCTGTCTGTCTATCTATCTATCTATCTATCTATCTATCTATTTATCTATCTATCTATCTATCTATCTATCTATCTATCTATCTATCTATCTATCTATCTATCTATCTATCTATCTATCTATCTATCATCTACTGTAATATACAACTATCAAATGTTTAGATATCAAATATCTAGATATCTGACTATCATCCAAGCTAACTATCATGATTTTTTAGATATCATTGCTCAACTTCTATCTACTGTAAGCATCTATCTGCCTGTCTGTCTATCTGTCTATCTATCTGTCTATCTATCTATCTTTCTATTGAATCAAACATATGTGTGGAAATAGATGCATAGACATTGTTGATAGTGGTTACTGATGGTATCTGATGGTTGCTCATGCTTAATGATGGTCAAGCAGCAATAGTTGGATATGGGACCGGGGTTTGATCAAAAGGGACCAACAAATGGGCTGTGAACAGCCAGGAGTACAGGGGCTGTAGCAGGCCCTTGACCCACAGCTCAGTACAGGGTTCCTACAGGACAAGTAGGGACCAAGGAGATCCATCATACGCTGAACCACTTCAACCACTTGTTGATCATCATTAGTATTAGCCTCAGAAAACGGCTTCAGCTTTTGGTCCAGAGGGCTGATGATGGCCAACTATGGTTCGTTATGGTTTGTGTACAGTCGTTCATGGTACTTAGTGTAGGGTTCATCATGGTAAGTATTGCAGGGTTCATCTTGGTAAATCATGATTCATGACAGCTTGTGGCTGATGTATCAAACTTGTGGCTCATGCTGGTTCTTGTCATGGTAGTTCGGAATGGGACATGCTTGACAATGGTTTCAAAAAACATACAAGACACATATGCTTAGAGAATGGTCACCGGCATCAACCAGCATCCCAGAAGGGATGGATGCCTGTTCATGGTAATCAGCAACCAACGATACAGAAGCAACCACGGCAATCAGCAACCAACCGCACTATCATAGTCAATTCAAAGGCATTGTAAGGCATCAAAAAACAATCAACCACCATCGCCACTAGGATCTACAATTATCGATCAACTACAATGAGGAACACATATTACTGAAACTATCGTACACCATTCGTGGTAATTATACCAGAATGCTTATTCCTACAATTAATGACAAGCTGGTAGCATAAAGTTCAAACATTACTGTAGATATTGTAGATCAAAAGTGGCTCTTAATCCATCACTACCATTTCACTACTGCGACAAATCATTACAGTAGCAAATGTTTGTACGACAAACAATCAATAGTATCATTAACCCACTAGCAATGATTCATGTCCACTATGAACAAATAAATCACAACATATTGACAGCTTCTAAAAATTCAAACACTGAGAATCATCGGCAACACTTTGCCTTATCAACAAGATTATAGTAAAATGACCAATTGCTAGTAAGTACTTCGTAAGTAGTACAAATCGCCCATGCTATTGTCGACACACAAATGACTCTCAATCACCATTGAACTAAACCAATCATTTGATCATTTGGTCATACGACTCTTAACTAAACCAATCATTTGGTCACTACTCATACGATCCTCAAACACTAAAAGCAAAGCTTTCGTTCCACTTCTCGCCATGCCATGCCGCCCAAGGAGCCAGCAGAATCTCGCTGTCCGGCAAGGCCAGCTGCCCGAGGGAGACCACTGAGGCCAAACCTTGAGGCGACAGGTGGGTTCAGTGATGGTTGAAGCAGCGGCCTATGGTGTCATCTTAGACATGTCACGGACAAAATTTGGGGAAATTTCCGGGAAAATGACTAATTTGGGGAAATTTCTGGTGTTGGTCATGTTGATTTTTTTTTTGAGAGATGTTGCCGACGTGACGCTATGGGAAATGGAAACTGGTTGATTCTTTTTGAGATTTCTTGTGAGTCAAGGGCCTTGTAAGCACCTGCTGTGAACTACTACCCATCAACAGCTGAACTCTTGGAATCTGAACTACGACCCATTTTTGAGTATATGGTTTTGGTAATAGTATACATTATGAATATGCAATATATATCCAAAAATATGGAAATAACATATGAGCATGCATTAAGCAGGTAAACTACTACCCATCTCGAGAAACAAACGTTTTGGTATTGATCTGTATCCATCTCGATTTTTGCTCAATCATCCGATGCAAAACAAATAAATAAATAAATAAACACCCAATATGTGTTGATCATGGCGGTTTATCTACGGCACCTAAGAGTAGTCGGGGGGGGAATCAACTTGAGTTTGTTGAAAATCATCCAGTTTCAGCTTCATTCTCAAAGATCAACGAGTCTCAGGGACCAAGTCCCACCTGAAGCCAAAAAGATCAACCAAGACCGAGGTCAGAATAGTTCTGTCATCACAGTTTCGGGACTATCACCGAACTGGTTGGTGATCATAGCCCCTCTGAGAAAAAAAACGCTTGTCAACCAACCATCCCTAAACATTGGAGGAGATCAACGTGCACAAAAACCACCAACCAGCTAAACAACCAGCTAAAGAACCAACCAACCAGCCATCCCTAAACATTGGTTGTTTAGCATAAAAAAAAACACCAACCAGCTCAACACCCCAAGCTGCCTTCGGCCACTTGCAGCCACAGTGACGCACAGCTGGAACTTCATCCATCAAGGACTTCGCAACTGCCTCAGGCGACTTCCATGGCCATGACATGCCATGCTTTTTAGGACCTGTGATTAACATGTAGGCCTGGACTTGGGATGCAAGAACCGTTTATTAAAAAAAAAACACACCCGGTTTGTTAGGGAATCTGCACATGTTTGGGGGAATCAAGGAGATCGGTATGGGGAGGGACGTGTCTTACATCCGGATGTTTATTTTCCCAAATTGACAAAATCCATCAAAAGCCCTTTTTTGCCAAAAGCTCATCATCTAACGTCTGTTGCTCGACCACGATGGTGATCCTGTGTTTCTTCTCCATAGTTTCAGACTGATGTCTGTTGACCCATCGCATGGTAACTCAGTCTCAAAATTTGGCCATTGTAGAATTCCGAGGTAGGTACGATCAATGATCAATTCACCAGCGATTCACAAGCAATAAACTGTATTTCGGCAATAAACAAACCAGTCAACATGAACCCAGCTTCAATTGACATCTTTCGCCGTCTCAATTTCTTTGTGTCGGCTCCTCGCATGTTTTGCTCTGGCTGCTCAGGCAATTTAAGCAGATACTTGCTCCCATTACTGGGTAGTTAACAGGGGGCTCCGGTCATATACGTAGCCCAAGCATGCCTGTACTGGACAACGACAATGTCTGCACAAGTTTCTCCATACATGGAAAGCCTGATGAATTGGTGGTGTCCCTTGCATGTTTTTGATTCCCGTAGATGGTTTCAAGGTGGGCCCCCCTAGTGGTAACTTGGTTTGTAAGGCCACTCAACTATAGTTATATCTACCACAACTGGGAGTTACCTAGCTATAACCTTGTTGGGGTAGCCAAATTATGGACATCCCAACTTGATCAGCCAAGCAACGGAGGAGACAAAGCTGTCACCTCGTTTGGCGACCTCTCCCAACGCTCGGACGGATGCTACACGAACCTGGCAGAGAGCCACAAGGGCAGTTGACCTCGGTAGATGATTTAATTTCATTGGCATCATTAGCAAAGTGCTAAGGTATCAGCCAATCAACCCCGAAAATACCTCTAATAATCACCCTCCAAGTCGGAATAAACCGTTTTTAGATTTCGGGGGAAGGCTCATCAAGCTCATATCCTCATCCTCATACTACCAGGGTTAAGACTGGTGGATTCGTGTCCCTATCATAGCAGAATGTTATCTGTCATAAGAGTTGGGGCAGCAAGGATTCTTTACGATGTGAGACTAACAAGAGGCTTAGCCTGCTTAGCCTGCAAATCTATATAGAGTTATCGACAGAATGATGGAAATGGATTTGAGGGCTATGTACCCGGTCATCAGCGAGTTCAGCAACGTCCATTTCCATAATTCCGTTTTTGGGAGTGCCAAATTCTTCATGTTGATGTTTGGACTTTAACCAAAAACTAGTATTGGTCCAGTAATGTGCTTAGATTGCAGGAAATAGTAATTATGGAAATAGTACTTATTGACTATTATGGGCAAACAACGCATCCCCATTTTGATTTTGTTGGATGCAGCAGCATGGTTTCTGTCGCGCTTCTTCACCATTGTGGTGCTCAGCGTCCCTTTGCAATCTATGTTGAAGAATCCCCACTTCGGTTGGATGGTTGGTTTCCATAATTACATTCTTGTTGATATGTTGGCAAATAATACCTTGACAAGGAGTTATTCACGGTTGTCGACAGAATTCTGGGTTCGGGTAAATCCCGAATGTTAACCGACACAATTACGGAAACGGTATTTTGATTGTTTTCAACCCTTTGCATGGAAATCAAATTATGGAAATATCCCTACCAGAGGGCTATGATGCAATTGTTGCAAACGATCAGGATTCCTCAGTTTTTGGATGGAAATGCAATTATGGAAAAAAACGGAGACAGCAGTCAGCTGTCTCTTTATAGCCCTCAAAATCATTTCCACAATTCTGTCTACAACAATATTCATCCATCGAGGTATTGCTCGACCAAATCTCTAATGACATCTGTTCAACTAAATTCGAAAAAGATTGCAACTGGGTTAATATCCCGACAGCTGGATATATCTTCTTCATGGTACAAAATGTTGATGTTGATTTCATCTGTGTCTTACCCATGTTAATTCACAGGGAGGCACAGGGACCCCACAGCCATGTCAAGTTCTTCCTCCAGAAGTTCCTCGGCAGATCTGGTGAAGCTCATCCCACCTGCCATTGAGGATCCTCCAAGCAAGACACCAGTGCCTCGAGCCGCGGCGACTCCAACAGTTAAGCCATTCCCCGTCCAGAGTTGTCCCGTGACCACCCTGCAAAATGAATAGAGTACCAGGGGTTTCTCAAAATAGGGAGCCCCAAACATTGGTTGTTTGTTTGACTACAAATAGTCAACAAAAAGATGATTTGGGGTTGCCTCTATTTTGAGAAACCGCCAACTGGACCCTAATAAAAGGGGGAGAAATACTGGGGAGACGGGATTATACCCCCCAAATTCGTTAAAAAACACGGTGCATCCCAGCGAGTTGAGCCTTGTTCGGGATGGATCCAACCGGGAGTGGCTCTGAGCCTAGCCCTGCTGGGATTTCAAGGCATGACCTGTCAACATGGGGCATCTGGGGGTGGTGGTGGCCGGGATCCCAAGCTGCCCCATGGTCAATCATTTTCAGCGCCAGGATCCCAACTGCAAAATGGAGTGCGGCAATGGCACCCCAAAAGAACCGATGCCAATCACTTGCAGCTCAACATCATGGAGCCTATTGACAAGGTGTGAAGACTGCTAGGCAAAAGAACAGATTCCATGCTCTGATTGAATCCTTCACCAAACGTCAAGCTGTGAAGGCTCGTGGGCAACGTCACACCATCCATGCTCTGATTGAACCCTTTGCCAAACGTCAAGCTTCGAAGGTTTGAGGGCAACGTCACACCGTCCATGTTCTGATCGAACTCCTGGCCGAATGTCAAGCTTTGAAGGTTGGGGGGCAACGTCACACCATCCATGCTCTGATTGAATTGCTCGCCAAACGTCAAGCTTTCAAGGTTGGGGGGCAACGTCACACCATCCATGTTCGGATTGAATTGCTCGCCAAACGTCAAGCTTTGAAGGTTGCGGGGCAACGTCACACCATCCATGCTCTGATTGAAGCGCTTGCCAAACGTCAAGCTTTGAAGGTTGGGGGGCAACGTCAGACCATCCATGTTTTGATTGAAGTACACCCCAAACGTCAAGCTTTGAAGGTTGGAGGGCAACGTCACATGATCCATGCTCTGATCGAACCGGACTCCAAACGTCAAGCTTTGAAGGCTGGAGGGCAACGTCACACCATCCATGTTTTGATTGAAGTACACCCCAAACGTCAAGCTTTGAAGGTTGGAGGGCAACGTCACATGAGGCGTCGTCAAAACCTCTTGTTGGAGGCCAGTACCAAAATCAAAGGGTATCGGTTTTTGGAGGGGACCCTATCGCTTTACATAGTTTTGTAAAAAAACGCACATGAATAACAATTACAACATTAAAATACATTAAACGGGATTGGCTAATTACATGAAGAAAAGTCCAAATTCATGGCTTCAGGCAATACAATGGGTCAGTTTGTGGGTCCCCTATCGTTTCACATTGTTTCTGCATCCAGTACATCCGATACACATTCTCACTATGTAATGTATTGACCTGGCTTTTGTAATCACTGACATTGACTAATCTGTGGGTCGAATCCGCCATCTATTTTTGAATTGTCTTTGCTGGAAATGGTGCTGTTGCTGCTCCTGCTGCTGCTGCTGTGACGAATGCCGTTGTTGCAGCAATCAATATTTAAACACAAACCATCAGGAACCCACAGCTGACAGATTTGACTGCCAGGTTTGTACGTTTTGGATTTGAATTTTCAACCGTCAATTGGTTCATGGGGGGGGTTACTGTTGAATTTCAAGACAGACTGACGAGTTGCACCAATACCTATTATCAATCTCTCAGTTTCAATGGTTTCAGTTTGAAACATGTCCGCGCGAACCCTGACGTTTGCCCGCGCTTGACTTGGAGCATTTCCCTACGTTAAAATTCCTGCGCAGGGCCGTTGTTTTTGAGTTTCTAGGTTAATAAACCTAAACCATAAACCCTAAAACCCTAAACCCTAAAGACATAAACCCTAAAACCTTCAACCGTAAACCCTAAAGTCCTAAACCACAAATCACTGCGTATTGCCAGTGGTTTTGCAACTTCTCTAAGCCATCTTGATTTTGCACAACATCCTCCATTGCAGTGCCGCTTTATGGGTGTGGGCGAACGTCCGGGTTGGGGGGAACATGTCTTGTCCAAATCTTGTTGTCCATACAACTGTTGCATTGTTGGACATAATCCCCTATCATGAACATTATCCCCATCGCTGGTCATTATCTTCCTAGTATCCCCTAGATATGGGATAAGGATCATATATTACAGTTTACCTCCGTGTTTCGCATTCTGCCAACTGTAAGCTCTGAGTTCCCGACATTGATTGTCTTCGCTTTGGCCTCATCCATTCCAGCAGCAGCAGCAGCAGCAGCAGCACAAGCAGCAGCAGCACAAGCAGCAGCAGCACAAGCAGAAGCAGCAGCACAAGCAAAAGCAGAGCAAGCAGAAGTAGCACAAGCAGAAGCAGCACAAGCTGTTGCAGCGGCAAAAGAAGAAAGGAGGAAGATACCATGTGCATTGACAGCATAGATTACACCATGTGTTCCCTATGAATAGCCTGAACGGTCACGGTTATACTCAAGAATCATCAGATTGATTGCATCAAAGAAGAAGCGCCAATACCGAGCATAGTTCGGCAGGTGGTTCTCTATGTGTCAAAATACAATATGGTCCACCGCCATCCTATCTTTGGGCTTCTGAGCCTAGTAACAAATGGTTGCAGGCAGCAGTCAATGAAGTTTGCACCTGTGTCTAAGTCGAATCCAAAATCATCATGTACTACTGAAAGTATCGGTTTTTGGAGGGGACCCTATCGCTTTACAGTGCTTTATCCACATATCCTTACACAAGGGACCCCTCAATACTAAATTAAGCTTCGCTGGTTTTGACCGTAGCTCACATGATCCATGCTCTGATCGAAGCCCACGCCAAACGTCAAGTTTTGAAGGCTTGAGGGCAACCTCACACCATCTATGTTCTGATTGCCGCCCATGCCAAAGCTTTGAAGGCTTGAGGGCAACGTCACATGATCCATGCTCTGATCGAAGCCCACGCCAAACGTCAAGTTTTGAAGGCTTGAGGGCAACGTCACATGATCCATGCTCTGATTGAAGCAAACGTCAAATATCAAGCTTTGAAGGTTGGAGGGCAACGTCACGTGATCCATGCTCTGATTAAAGTACATTCCAAATGTTAAGCTTCGAAGGTTGGGGGGCAACATGACACCATCCATGCTCTGATTGAAGTCGTCTCCAAACGTCAAGCTTTGAAGGCTGGCAGGCAACGTCACACCATCCATGCTCTGATTGAACTCCTGGCCGAATGTCAAGCTTTGAAGGTTGGAGGGCAACGTCACATGATCCATGCTCTGATCGAACCGGGCTCCAAACGTCAAGCTTTGAAGGCTGGAGGGCAACGTCACACCATCCATGCTCTGATCGAACCGGGATCCAAACGTCAAGCTTTGAAGGTTGGGGGGCAACGTCACACCATCCATGCTCTGATTGAATTGCTCGCCAAACGTCAAGCTTTGAAGGTTGGGGGGCAACGTCACACCATCCATGCTCTGATTGAAGCGCTTGCCAAACGTCAAGCTTTGAAGGTTGGTGGGAAAGCTAACACCATTCAGGTCTTGATCAAAGTTTTCGTGAAATTGCAAGTTTTTGAGGCTCTGCGGGAGTTCGTGCAAGTACGCACCCCCGATGGCAGGTTTTAGCGATGTCACCCCCTCGAGCGCAAACTCATCTTCAGGATGTTCATGACCTTGAACTCGCAACCATGCAAGGTACAAATCAGTTTTGACGAATGTACATGACAATGCTGCAGTGATGTCGCAAAAGCCCTGCTCTTCCAAAGTGTGTCTCATCTTCAACTTTGAAGTACCATGATGCAAAGCGAGTCTCCCACCTGGACAGTGTCCAATGGGGATGGGTTTTCACCAATCTGATTATTAAATGATTGAATTTACATTGAACCATCAAAACTAAACTATGGGTTATCCATTGGCTCATGCCATGATAAAATCAGTAGAGGCCAGCTGTAACAAACTGATCGTTGTTGCACGCGCCTGGCTTCGATGGAAGTAGTTCCAAAGCCATCTTGTGGACTTCTCGTCCCAAGGTCCTGCGAGGGATCTTCAGCACTGCATCTTCTCCATTCAAGGACTGGAGCTGCAGATCGATGGGGTCGACGTAAGGATCACCCCATTCCAAATTGCCGATGATGTTCCCCATGTCAACTCCAAGTCTTCCAACCGTTTGTTGAAAAACCTTTGGATTACTGAGCCACGCCTGAGGTTGGAATAGTCTTCCAACTGAGCAACTCTTGAACCTTTCTCGAAATGTCGCGGTGTCCAAATTTGCAAAGCTGGGGTGCTTCACATCGCTGCGAAAGGGTTAAGCCATGGATGTTTGGGATGTGATGTGTAATAGCGCATGATGCCGCCAAAGAAGACACTAAACATATACAAAAACCTCATTACTTCATATTGCTTCAACAGGAGACCCAAATTAGATCAAATTAGTATCCCCCAAAATGTACATCAACTCACCATCAGTTGACCATCAATAAACCATTAACACAGCATCATTAACCATCAACTAACCATCATGCACCAGCTCAATCATTCCATACCCAAGTGGTAGCTGGATCTCCCAGCGGATCTCGAACAGCAGACCGGGCACCCATCGGAACTCGGTGACTCCAAACTTGCCCAAACCCATGCCGTGGCGGCTGATCTTGTGACTGGGTTGCTAGGAAAATCGACCTGGGAACCCTCTATAATTGGTGGTTAAAACAGTTGGATTTCCTGCAAATTTCCCACCAGCCGAGTGATCTTGACAAACAAACTATAACCAACATGAGTTACAAACTACAGCTAACATGAGTTGCGTTGCAGCCAACAGAAGCCATTGCAATAATCAGTGAAGAAGTCGAATCATGAATGGTTGATAGTGGCTACTGACCTCCAGATAAAACGAGCGCTTGTTGACCCCACAAAGCTGGGTGCCAGCAAACATGACTCATGACAGCACTCACACCCAATGTCGCCTCACTCCCAAGCCTCACCGCTACACCCCTTTAGAGAAGCAGCAGCAACTGTTTGAGATTGATGACACAATATGGAGGCATGAGCCTTCATGATATCTTAGGCCGTGCCAAATCCATTCAAGAAATCTAAATACCGGATGTGATTGTGAACATCTTGACAGGAACAAGCTGACTCTTCGGCCCAGAATTGGGATACATTGGGATGTGAAGCGGTGAAGAAAAAAGCAGACGGGGAGTTTTTGCACCTCTGGAATCATCCCATCCACAAGCGCTATCCAAGTCGCACATATCGATGGAGAGTCCTGGCACCGCAGCATGGAACTTCTCGTCATGTGAGTTTCCCCACTTGGCCGCTGATGACCGTTTCCTCGACTTATTTTCCCATATGACTGTAATGATTCAATGAGTGTCAATCAATATCATTAACATAATTAATGTGTGTGTGTCATATCAATAATGCTTTCAATTGAAAACAGGATGCTCAATAACACACACGTTGTCAGCACCGATTGTAGTGGCATCGCCAGAGGATCGTTGTGATTTGTTTCAAAAGGTCCAGTTTGGGAGTACTGTTTTCCGCTAGGATCAGTATTGGCTGAGCAATTTTCTCAAGTCAATTGACACTTACTGTTGGCTCACAATGAAGGACATTGAGAAGTGCCAACTAGCCATGGAAGTTCGGAATTGACCGCTATCAATTGACAGTTCGGTTGTCAGCTGGTTGTCGGCCCATATCCCTACTAGCCACGAAACATAATCTCACAACCTATCACGCTGTGACTGGAAACTTCTTTGCTTTTCCCTGGCTGTGGTGTGTCGCGGACCCTAATAACCAGTTAGGTTCATGGCGACCTGGGTCAGCAAAAATTACTACGTTCACATGCAAAGAATTGAACCAACTGTTGATCATGATGAGCTAGTATCCTCGAAAACAGCAAACCATTTGCAGAGGCTATGCCATGGTTCGCCATTGATTCGACCATGCCTGGCCATTTATCATACAATTGGTATTGGCTAGACCACGGCATCAAAAAACCATAGACAACCATTTGCAATCAACCAAGCAATCATTACTATAACATCGATGGTTGATCATTTTTGTAACTGAACAACCACTATTGACCACAATAACCAAGACCAAGTTTTTGTTCAATGACTATCAGCCAATTTCGCTGTATCGATATTGATCAGCCAATTGTCCATGCGAAGCCAGCTTCTTAGCCACCATCAAGCGCTATCAACAATCATTCTGGAGCATCCTTAACCTGTATCAACGGTCGTTTTACTACTCTCCAACCATCTTTTCAGCCTTATTTAACCACTAGTAACGCTCATTTAAACAGTGTTTGACCACTAGTAACCATAATATATTGTTGCTAGACATGAGCATTACTAGCCAATATGATACTCAGACCTTTCTTAATCATCCTTAACCATCATTAATTTAGCACCCACCATTAGCCATTACAAACCGTTCTCGACAGCTTTTACCCGCTATTAACCGTTGTGAATCACTATCATTAACCATTGCTACTGCTATTAACTACTATCATTGGCCATTGTTGATCGACTATTCTCAAACTTATTACTGTACATAACTACATAACCATTATTCACTGCTATGATTACCCGGGGGTCCTCTCTAAGAACCATCACTGAGTGAGACTCTGGCCAGGAAAAATGCTAATTATCAACCTTAATTATCAATTAATTAACCATCATCAACTACTATGATTGGCCATTATCAATCATTACTACTATCATGGCCGTGAATCAACCATTATTTACTACTATGGCTGTGGGTCAAAACCCCGTACCCCTGGTTCCCCCATCATTAACCATTGTTTTCCCTAGTATTGCTGGTGGTTATTATCCACCAGTGTTGGTTGGTTAATATTGACCCATAGCCCTACGATTGCCCCGTGAATCAACCCATCAGCAGCAAGCGTCTCCTGCGGACATGCCAACCATCTCAGCGTGGCCACTGCCGCGCGTCGGATGCCCAAGCAGCGGTGCCGCAAGCAGCGACGCGTAGCCTTCGTTAAAGGCACCCGCAGCCCACGGGGGGACGAGGTCAGGAGGAACCCATGGATCCCATGGCGAGGAGAGATATAGATAGTTAGGTCGTTTATTACTACAAATATCACTATAGGTTTATATAGGTTTATCATCAATATATGTTTATCATATATTACTACAATTATCATCCAAAGTATAACCAATATAGGTTTATCATCGTTGGTTCTACTTTGGATGATTTCAACCAACCATGGTGGTTTCTCATAACTTTTGGTACCCTAATATTAGGTACTTTTGCTGAGGAACCATGATATTAGGTAGTTTCTCAAGCCATAGGGGTACCCAAAAAAATGCTTGGTTACTACAAATGGTCATAGTTTGGATGATTTGCGGGTACCCCATTTTGAGAAGCCACCATATTGATATGAGTTGATATGGCAGTGGGTCAAAACCCTGTACCCCTGGTTCCCCTATCATTAACCATTGTTTTCCCTATTATTGGTTGGTTAATAACCACCTTTATTGGTTAGTTAATATTGACCCATAGCCATATACACCCTGGCAGTCCCTAACCTGGTTGTGCTGAGAATCATCCCATTTTTACAGGTAAAACGGTGGATTTTTTGCGCAACCTCGTGGTGGTCCGGGACTGCCGGAGTGATTTTTGAGGTGCCAGGGCTGGGGATCAGAAGCAACAAGACAATGGGCAATCCTTAGCCAACAAAAGGATATCCCCAAAAGCTCATCATTGTGCTACCATTCTTGATCAGCTTTCAATCATTAGCAGTCCTCATGACCCCAACTGATGAATAATTGTGAATCAATGTGAAACAACTACAAATATTGTGCTATGATCCATTGGGATAGAAAGTCTTTCTTGGGGACGTTGGCGATCAACCAAAAAAGTGGTCAATGATTAATCAGCAAACACCAGGAAAAGGATATCGATGCCCCGTATATTCAACCATCATTGCGCCATGGTGAGTCACATTTCCCCTATGCCGAGTAGCTCAAGGGATACATGGCTAAAAGTGCTCAAAATATGAACAAAACAATTATCCTATGTTCGTGATGATCAATCTACTGTAGGTCAAATGATGGTTCATGGTCAATACGGTCAATACGTGATGATTCATATGTCGTCTTTAAGTAATAGGCGACGGATAATCAGCAATGGTTGATAATCATTTGTGGAATAAAGCAAACACGATAGGGATGTTCTTTCAAGCAATCTAATCATTCTTAATCCTGGTTCTGCATGATGACGAGAGAAGCAACATGGCAAAAAACAAGCAACAACTATGAACACATGAAAATGCGAAACAATGACCAAGAAACTTGAGCAAAAAAAGAACATGAACATTTAATAACATTTTGTCTCAAGTCCAAACCTTTTCAAAGAGAAACAGTGGGTGTAAACAAATTTCAATCAAGAACAAAAACGCTAAAATTCGCTAAACATCTGGGTCTCATCCATTGTGACATGATCTTTCCGGGTGGCTGCCGCCACAGGTCGCTGCTTCCCACGTCGGTGCCGCCACGACGGTGGTGCCTCTTGCGCCTTCCGGGTGCAGCTGGGCGAATGCCACGGATGGCGCTCGCTGCGCTCGGCTGCACCGCAGAGCCAGCCCAAGGCGCGCAGCGCGAGCTGGAGCGGCGCAACGCGCAAGGAGGTTGGCGCAACGAACAGAACCACCAGGGCTGGAACAGCTACCATAGTTGATGAATGGTTAGTTCATTCATAGCTGCCCTTGTGCTAACTAGCTGATGAATAGTTAGTTAGCCCTGGTGCTAACAATTAATCAACCAACAACTAATTGGGGGGGAAATGAATATCTGGTTACAATAGTTTTTCATGCTAGGGGGGCTTTAGAAATAGGAAGAGGGGATTGGAGATGTCAACTGTTGAGAACCAGGGTTCTATATCGATGGTTGATAGTGGCTAGAGGGATAGTTAGGGTGAATGAGGGTTCATGATGATTAATGTATTGAGTATCCCAACCTGGTAATCCAACAGCTCGCTGTTTGGATCCACCATTTCTAGATGGTTTTGCTCTTGGCAACCCCATGTCTTCCAGCCAGCTATCTGATTTCGATCGATTTCCACAGGTTTCCCATGGATTTCCCATAGGTTTCCCCTGTTTCCCGTGGATTTCCACAGCTTTCCCATGGCTTTCCCCTGGACCCCGCTTGGTGTAGCCCCCAAGTGCCGTGGCCTTCCGCTGCCGCGCCGAGGGGTTGCGGCTCAAAGCGCAGAAGCGCGCGACCAGTTCGGAGCTGGAGCCACGGGCCAGGCAGCTGCAGCTGCAGCGCAGATGGGCCAAGTCACAGAGCGACAGGAAGGCCTCGGGCTGCAACCACTGGGTGATGGGTGAGACATGAACTAGACATACTATAGTGGTTAATAGTAGCTAGTGGTTGATAGTTAATAGTGGTTGATAGGATAGTTGATAGTGGTTGATTATAGTATAGTAGTTACTAGTAGCTAGAAATAATAGACATATAGTGGTTATACTATATACCATAGTGGTTAAGTATACTATCGTGGTTAATAGTACTAGTGGTTGATAGTCAATAGGATAGTTAATCATAGTAGCTAGAAATAATTATAATAGACAAATAATATGAAGGCCTCGAGCGGCTCACAGACGTATCATGATCTATGTGGCGAGCTGGGTCAAGCAATTCATCAACCTTCATGGGGGATAAGTTCAGAAAAGCAGCCTGGTTGATGATAGGGGAAAAAAGGGGTACAGGGGTTTGACTCACAGTCATGTATGCATGTATGAAGGTGTGTGTGTGTGCGCGTGGTTTGATAATGGCTGATACCTGTTGACACTCTACTAGGTACTGGTGGTTAATAGTGGTCAAGCATGGTTGATACTGTTAATATCAGTTAAAGTTGATGGTCTAATAGTGGTTCCAAATGGTTGATAGTATAGTTCATAGCAACAACAAAAGCAACCCAAATAAACAAGAGCAACTTCACAGAAACAGCAAACCAGTTGCCGAGTAAACAAGAGTACTAGAAGTACAATCCACAACTTCACAATAGCAAACAAGAATTCTGTGCTGCGATGACATTACAATCTCTATTTTGACTCGTTGAAAGCACCCTTGCCCTTGCTGTATGTTGATCCGATTTCAAACTCTGCCCAAACCTGACGACATTTCGCCACGGCCGGCCTGCCACCTGGTTATCTCAATATCTTCCAATGTCGGGCGCCCCATGTGGCATCCGTGGCGCGTGACCCCTGGGTCTGTTGAACCACGGGGGGTAGTGGAGATGGTTGAAGTTCTACGGGTCTGCCTGGTCTGGTCAGTGGATATGGTTCCCATGTCTATGAGACACTTGGTCAATCCACCTTTCATTATTGCTTTCATGATCTTTCACATGTTTTTTGAACATGTTTATGATTTTTGGAATTTCCGGCGGTTGGCTGGCTCTCATATTTTGTGCAGAAAAAGCAGGTCGCCATGCTGTTTGCTCATATCTTAGTGGCCAGATCATGGAGAACCCGGTGTTGAATTAGACGTGCTGGGGGACCAATACTATGCAGGTCAAATGGTATAAGTAGTTCTCAAGCTGCCTCTTCTTGGTGAGCTGGTGTGGCTGATGTAGGTCTTGGATTGCCTTGGGTTTTCTCATGTTTTCCGTGCCGGGTTGAGCCTCAAGCTGAAACATGCGGAAGCGGCAGAACATTTTGGAGAAAGAAATCCTTTTGGCTTGTCTAAAAGGGCTAGAAACGTCCAGAATCTGCCAAAGCACTTCGCACAACAACATGTTCAAACTCTGCACCTGTGCTTGATATCCACAAATGGGCATGGGTCAATATTAATCAACCAACAAGTCGGGGATAGTCACCACCAATAATAAGGAAGACAATGGTTAATGATGAGGGAACCCGGGGTAAAGGGTGGAACTGATCCATAGCCAAATGACCCGAACAGCTTAGCGGTGAAATGTCAGCCTTTCCCCACCTTGAGGTGACTGCATCTGACCCATATCCAATGCAAATCCATGTCTAGATCCGCAAAATCATGCGGGGTAATGAATCTGCTTTAAACTGAATCTCAGGTGTCTATGAATCTGACCATTGCCCAGAAGGGCAAGACTGTCTCTGACATTCTGTGGGTTCTAGCTGGATTGCAGCTGTCTGCCTTGTGAGCCACCGAAACAACATCTGCTTGAGGCTCAAAAAGCTGGTGTAAATTGCAATTTGGTACTGAACATCTGTTCATGCGACTGATGCTGTCCAGAGCTAATTCTATCGTGCCATGGGATATCCAATTTTCTAGAGTCTTGGCAAATACGTTATATGCCCTGCTCGAAACGGAAGGCCGCCTAAAGATTGGGTTTACGGTAAACTGTTTTCCAAAAACTAGTTCTGAAGTTTTTATCACAAAACAGCGATAAATTGTGCAAGTTGGGTAATTGTTCTGGACTCCCAACTTTCACAAACACCGTGTTCACCGGGATCACCAGCATGATCCCGGTCCCGAGCTTCAAAATGTGAACTTTCCCTACGACTCAGATCCGCGGCGCGCCCGCCTGCTCCAGGGATTTGGCTTTCAGCGTCAGATCTGCGCGGATCTTCTCCTGTCACCAGGGACACACGGGGCAGTTTCATCAACCGACGCATGGTGGTTCCATGATCCTTCCATGGTATTAAGCAGAATTGCATCATTAACGATTGCTAAGCGGTGCCATGAATGACCATCACTATCCATCATCAACGGATATTGACCACAAAACAATCATAATCCAGCCATCATCATCCGTCATCAACCGCAAATTAACCATCATTAAGAGCTTCGTTCAGCACGATAATCATTCATCATCATGGCCATCACTAACAACCATTATCAACCACCACTAACCATCAGCAACCATCATTCGCCGTTCTTCACCATGGTCCCTTGGCATCCATGTCCTGTAAACCCCCCAGCCTGGTCGATCTTGATCTCTCCCGTCATCTCATCGACCTAAGGGGGGACGGCTGCTGGGTGACTCATCCGGGCACTGCTTGGATCAACGGTAGCTGCAGTGCTTGGATATGAAGCTCAACTGGTGCCCCAACGGCAGCTCACCCAGCACCAATGGCTGTGAAGCTCAAGTGACTCAAACAAATGGCATCCACTGAGTCATGCTTGGATATGCTTGGATCAATTGCTAGATTCTCAAGTCCTCAGCCCAAGAGATGCGGCGCTGGGTCATAACTACCCACCCCCAAAGGGATGAACATCCCACAAAATGGCCAACAAAAAATGTCACACGTGCACTCATGTTTGAATCAAATATTAGCCTGAAACAACCCAGCACCAGCAAGAGATCAATAGTACTATGGTTGCCTATAGTCCCTGCTGTTTTCAACATGTGAAAAACCACTTGCTGCTGGTCCATCCCATCCGTTGATCATCACCAACTCAGGAGTTGGTCATGTTAGCTAGATCAAGCTCGCAAGAACCAAACATTTGATCGTGATTATGACGGTTTATGATGGTGGTCAATGGTGGTCAATGGTTGGTCACTGTAAACCAACCATTGATCACTATTCATCATGACCATCAACTATTGGTTATGACGTTCGATGACGGATCAATGGTGGTCAATGATTGGTCATGGTAAGCTACGACGTTTCATCAACCGCTTGGACTCATGACCGTTTGCCACTGCCAGCTTCCCCAAAGCGCTGCCAGCAACAGCGGCACTCCGGGCTCCGGACGCAAAGAGCCTCAAGGCGACATGCAGTAGGGTGGTCGTGGCGGGTTGGGATGACTTCTTGCAGTCACAGATGTTTGAAATGACCAGTGGGCAATGACTGGACCTGGTTAGGGTGTCCAGTATGGTTGGTTACTATGGTTGGTTGCTATGATTGGTTACTATATGTTACTATTGACTCGTTAAAGTCACAGTACTTTGAAAATGCATCCTCAACCAACATGGCGGTGGGTCGTCCCTGTAACCAAATGGCTGTGAACACTGAGAACCAATCCCAAAGCCATTGCCAGTTTCTCCAAGTGTTGGGATGTGACCTGAACCTACTCATGGCTTTTGGTTGGTCTGAATCCATAGCCATATTGTAATATGTAATTATATATATATATATACATATATATATAAATATATATATATATACATATATATATATATAAACAAATTAGTTTGTCTATCCTCCTGTGTTTGTTTGCTAATTAAGGGCATTATTGGTAATAGTCATTTGCTATTTTTGTTGACCATTAGTTATAACAAATTCTGAGCCATTGTCTGGTATTGGCTCAGCTAGCCATTTTAAACATACCACCAAAAATTGACAATCTTGAATGAAACAAAACTCTTGAGCTGCAAATCATGTTATGATCATCCACCGCAACTGGGAATCGTGGCGCAAAAAAGATTGAATTGAATGGAATCCGGAATCACCATGATTAACGCCATGGTTTATGAACTGCTGGTTTATCAAGTGCTGGGTCCATCATTACTGCCGAATCCTACACCAAGGGTCTTGGTTCACTTGCGCACCCAAAAATGCGTTCACTTGCGCACCTGCGGAACCCAGTGACTGCCGTTCACTCGCGCACCCACATATGCGTTCACTCGCGCACCTGATCATAATGATTTCACTTCCCCTTTAGGTTTTGGGGGGGGAGGGGTGGGGTGGGGTGGGGTGGTTACATTGACACTCCACGCGCACCTGATGTTTTGGTTTCACTCACACCTGGGGCATGGGGGGGGGGGGAGGGGGGGGGTGGGTACATTGACACTCAACGCGCACCTGATGATAATGATTTCACTCACCCTTGAGGTTTTGGTCTGACAGGTTAATGTCTGCCGGGCGGCGGGCGCCGGGTTCTGCGTGGTGCGCCGTACAAGCTAGGAGGTTGGGAAGCGCAAGCGACCGTATTCTATTGAGTCCCGCCGGTGCGCAAGTGACACGTTCCAACCTGTTTGGGGCCCTCACACATTCATGAAACGAGCGCCCTTTCCTTTTTCATCGAACTTCCTTCCGTGACACCCTTCCGCGACACGAAGTCAGGTGCACAGGCGAACACGTTTTCAGGTGCACAAGCGAACACGTTCTCAGGTGCACAAGCGAACCCTATGCCCTACACCAATGGCTGAAACTGCAAAATGCGATTTCCAAGCCACCTATCGTTGGATGAGCATCCCCTATTGGCCGTAATGCCCAAGAACACCGAGAGTTTGGCTCAGGCTATTTTGTAGGACTCCAGGAACCGAAACATGAAACTCATAACATGATCAGCATATATTCATCAATGATCATTAGCCATCATTAATTGATAGTGATTGACTTTTAGTATAAACTGCCAGTATGATAAACAATGATTATCATTCACCAATAAACTAAGCTTATAAGGTTGTTTCTCAAAATAGGGGTACCCCCAAATCATCCATTTATAGTCATTTATAGCAATAAACCAGCCATTTTTCGGGTACCATATTTTGAGAAACCACCATAATGATAAATAAATAAATAACATGATCATCAGTGAACATTCACCATTACTAGCCTGGCCAACCTCCCTGGCGCCCTGGGCCCCCCTGACGCAACGGCAGTTGGCTCGCAGCTCGCCACAGGACAGGGGCTTGAGATCTCCGCCCCGGAGGCGAACCTGTGCGAGTCGCAGGGCTGGTGGCGAGGGCTAAGAACCAACAACTGACCATCGAAGTTGGTTGAATTGATATGATTTGATACGATTTTTTTGTTGTTTGAAGTTGTTATATATATATATATTGTTATTTTGATGTTTGATGATGTCTGTTTTGAATAATCTGATTCTTGCTTCGTTTTTTTCCGGTATCTGTGCGTTACTTCAGACTATAGTCTATCAGTTTGGGGATTGCGGCGCCCCAAACTGTGCTAGCCAATCACAGGACCAAGCTTCTGTGAGGCTTCCAGCTTGGTCCCCCAGTTTGCAAATCTCCTGAAAACATGTATTGCTTCATTTACTAATGCAAGAAACAGATAGTGCAAATAGAAGATCGTTATCCGTTAATTCATATGGTTTCTTCTATTTTAGGGTGGGTTACTACACCAAGGCAAGAAACAGATATGTTCAGCCATGCCGAAAGACCAGCTATGGAGTTCCTGAAAGGTCCATTTTCAGCAGATGGCATCAGTGACAGCAACAACTGCTGTTCACCAAACATTAATGGTGCTTAGCGGTTAACTTGCCAGCCCCCCACGTGCCTCCAGCAAACCGCCCGGTCGGATTCTGAGGGATGCTGGAGCCTGTCAAAATTGGCGGCTGAGCGCTAGGAAGCTGTAGGCGGATGATGTCCTGCATAGACATGTCGAGGACAGCAACAACAACAACAACAACAACAACAACAACAACAACAACAACAACCACATGATCAACAACATACATAGTAAACAATACAAATAGCACAAACACTGAAGTTCACAAGCACATTACGGGCAGAGTAAGGGCACCCAGAAGGGACACCTTCTCCAACAAACGCAGCGCCAACGCGGCGCCCGCAGCCGGCACCTGCTTTTTGGGGCCCTTGCTGGGGCCACCAGTCGTGCCCTGAGCGGCTTTGTTCAGCTTCTCAGCTGAGGGATCGAAGTCAGGAAGTACCAATGGGAAGCAACGAACGAGTCAATGGGAACCAAGGGTAACCAACCCCTGAGCTTCAATGCTCAACTTCTTTCCAATTGCCAGGTGTTCCAGTTTTTGAAGCTGCAAGTGATCGCCAGTGATGAAACTTGCAACCCTGGCCCCATATGATACAGGCAAGGTCCCCCTGTCCCTTTGACAAGCCCGCATGGGTTGGGTATGGTGAAACCGCGGGCCCGAGAAGGTCCCGTGGTCAAACCCACCATTGGCACAGCGCGCACCTTCAATCCCAAAGCCGCTTCCAGGACGCAGCGCGTAGCCTTGCGCAAGGCCAGCCATGCTGAGCGCTCCTGCGGTGGAACCCGGAGGGCTAGTCACATGAGGAGTTGAAGCAGGTCTGTTTTACACCATGTGGATCCATATCGCACATACATGCGAAGCGGCACAGTAGCAACGCACTGGCAGAGCTGCTCTCTTTTTGCTGCGAACACGAAAAAGGTGTATGTTTCTATGAGGCTATGCATATGGCTTTGCCATGTGGCTATGTATGAATTCCTCTGCTGCTTGGTCGGTATGTTGTGCGTGTCATCCTATCCAGCAGGCCATGCAGTTTCATGGACCGGGCTCAATCGCCGGGTCTTCCCAACACACGCGGCCGGCTGCAGCCAAGATATCGCAAAGCTGCATAGTGACGAAGTGGCCTGGTGTCGTGGAGCATGATGGGCTGACATGGTGCATAGAAGGGAATCTCACACTCATTCTTTCTTCTTCAGCTCAGCATGCTCATCCGACTCGCTTTGGATATTCTCGGCTTCAACTTCAGCCGCTCGTTGATCTCTTCTTTGCTGACTCTTCACTGCTTTGGTCTCCTCATCGTCTTTCTTCCTCTGATTGCGTTTGGATCTCTCTGCTCTCTTCTGCTCCTTCAGCTGCTTGTTCTCCTCGGTCTGCACGAGGCTCAAAAGTCCATCCTTGAGGAACTTCTTCAAGATCTCTTTGCTGGCATTGGCCTTCGTCAGAACATCAGCGAAGTTCTGTAGGCCATCAATCCATCTCACATAGGCCCCTGGTCGTCTGACCGTCTCTCGAAGTAGGGCTCCCTCAATCGCCATCCTCTTGTCGGTTGAGGTGCTCGTTGCATCTTTCTGCAGGTAGTCAAAAACTGAACGAGCATCTGTGACATAGATCCTCTTGCGGCGCTCAATGACCTTCTGCCAGTTCCGAAGGTCCAAATCGCCATGCAGTGCTTCCTCGAGGAGCACTGTAATCCAATCACCTGTCTCCACTGCTTCTGCTAGGTGACTGGCTTCTGCAGCTAAAGTGCTGCGGCATACGCGCTTCGTCATGCCACTGCTAAAGGCCAGGACGTTACATCTGACTTCCTTGCCTTCCAAGATCTCCTTGTTGGCAACCAAAACGAAGTAGCCGCCAACTGACCGATATCTGGTCAGCTCATTGTTCTCTGGGGTTCCATTGGCGTGGCCACTGTCAGCCATCATGATGATAGCTGCATCATCCAACTTCACATCGCTCCAGAAGCGTAGTCTGTGTCCAGCTCCTCGACGTGCCAAGCCAATGTACTGCCGCAGCTTGACTAGGTCTGCGACGCAGGCTTCATGCTTGCATCTCTGAATCACCCCATTCTCATAGGCTAAATCGCATCTGAGCTGTCTTGCTATCCAACCCAACTCACCAGCACCACTCTGCAAAGTTTCCAACTCGGCGGACGTCAAAGGTGCTGACAACTGCTTCTTCCGTGCCCGATCAAGCTTGATCTGCTTCATGAACAAGGAGTAGTTCTTCATGGAGATGTCAATGTGACCATCGTCTCCTTGTCGAACTTCACGTCCACGGAAGATGAAATCCTTGAAATGGTTGGTGGCAAATTCAAGGGCTTTGCTCGACTTCTCAAAGCCAATCCCCTTCTGCACCAGCTCAGGCAAAAGACCACCCTCGATGTCATCCACGTGAGTGACCACGATGCCTTGCAGGCGTCCATCTCTTCGAAGGTAAAAGAGGGCTGGTTCAAGTCGGCTTTCAGTCCAGCCGTCTGACAGGAGATGTTCTCGAAGTGCTAACCAGAACATCCGGGCTGCTTCGGCAAAACCATAGATAGCCAAACCATAGATAGCCTTCTTTGCTCTAAGTAGCTGCTTGGGATGCAATCCAGGCAAACCTCCCTTTGGCTGGGCCAGGTAGATCTCCCGCTCAACAGTCTTGCCGCTGAAGTAGGCATTGCGGATGTCCTTGGCCAACAGGGTGAAGCCATAGAAAGCGCAAACTGCCAAACATATCGACTCCGCAATGGCTGAAGCTGTGGGGGCATCTCTCCTGTAATGTCCTAGGGACTTATCTTTAAATCCCTGCACCACCAGCCGCGATTTCGCCTGAAAGTCTGCACCCACGATGCCATCTGATTTATTTGTCCTCACCCACCTCGTGGGTATGATGAGGTCAGGCTTCTGCTCCTGGATGCTTTCGGACTCCGACACGGTCAGAACTTCGCAAGCTTCCTTCTCCATCCAAGCTCGCCACTCCTTTTCATCTGCTCCTCCAGAGGCCGTGAACAAACGCTGCTGTTGAGTTGAGGCGAATCTCCTTCCGGCCTTTCTTCTTTCCAGCTTGTCCTTGAGCTGAAGCTTGAAGTGCAGACTCTTCCAAGGCCAGGTACTTCTCACGGAAGTCGTTCCTCTTGACTCCGAACAAAAACTCAGACTCAGTGACATCATGGACCAGGTATCCCTGCTCATGCTGAGCATAGTAACGTCTTGCTTCCTGAGACAGAAACTTGGGGAACTCTGTGGCCATGAATGCAATGGAGTGAGCTGCTTCTTGATCTCCAACTCTGAGTCCATCATCATCTTCTTCAATGACTCTCAACCTCTTGGCTTCCCGTTCAGCTGCCTCTTCACCTTCTGCAGTGGCGAAAGGACTCCGTTGCCTTGAGGGTTTTGTTCGAAAGTCATGAAGTTCAGGATCATAATCATCTCCAACCGGGACATCTTCTGGATTTGGGGGCGCCGTTGTCACGGGAATGGCAGCTTCCTTTTGACGGGTCCTCTGCTTCTTTGAGAAAAACTCATAGCTGCGAAGCTCCCGCTTTCGTGCCCTTTCGGACTCGAGCTCCATGCGAGCCATTGAAGTTGAAGACGAGCTAAGATCACCCTTATCGGGCGATGGCTCCATTGGTTTGTCCTCAATCTCAGCTACAGGTTCTCCTTCTGCTTCTGGCAAGTTCTCCAACACTTGCTGCTCCTCCTCCATCGCATCTTCAGGCCTCGACTGAAAGATTTCTGGCAAAGGAGCCTTCCTCAGGTCAATGAACCCAGTTCCTCCGGCTGCTGGGTTGGCATCCATGAGCTCTCGTTCTTTGTTCACCACTGCCCACTGCGATACATCCTCGTCGAAGGCTTTGGCCAGGTGCTCAGGACTGACTGCTAACAGCAATCCTCGGTGCGTGACCCAAATGGTGTGGCTGCCTTCACTCCCAACCACACGAGCAATGCCTCTCCAGTTGTTGGGTCCAGGTTCCTTGTTGGCACCGTCATAGTAGAAACAGTACATCCCTGGCTTCCATGGTCCTCGATGAGGTCGAATCTGTCGCAGTTCTGCTCGACGGAGGGCATCAGAGTTGGCCGCAACTGGAAAGGCTTCACGTGCTGCCATCCGAAGTTGGTTTGCTCGGTGGAAGCGTGCGCCTGGAGTTGCTGCTAAAGCTTGACAACCATATCTGATGACCTCTCCATCGTCCATGAGTGATGCCGGCAAACGAATGTCCTTGCCAAGCACACACTGGCTAGGGCTGAAGCCACTGCGCCTAGCCATGCTATTCTTGGCCCAGTTGACCGCTGAAGTGGCCTTGATGACTTCACTTCGACCACTGACTTGCTGTGCCCATGCCATTCTTCGGAACGTTGCCTTCCACGTCCCACCATGCCGTTCGACTTGTCCAATCTGCCACGGGCTTGCCTTTGCCGCTGAAGTGAAGCGACATCCATGATCTGCCAACTCATCTGCGAAAAGCGCCAGAAAGTACTTGCCTCTGTCCGTGATCAAGCCTTCCTCAGGAAAACCTGCCCACGAAGTCCATCCTTGGTTGAAGAGGTCAAGTACAGCTTGACCAGTTGGGTTCTTGTGCGTCTCACCCAACAGGAGGCATAGTTGAAAAGTGGTGCCCTGACACAGGACATTCAACCAAGTCCACTTCTGGCCTGCGCTATCCGCCTCTTCAATGATGTCAACTCCAACATGCACATTGAAATCCTCAGCGACCGGCAGCTTGCTTGGACGTGGCAAATGTGGCTCCTTCAGCTTGGGGCAATCGGGACATCGAAAGAGTCGACATGCCTTCAAAGCTGAAGCGGATGCCCTTGACAACCTCAGAGCTTTCAGCATCGACACAGTGTCAGCATGGCCCAAGTTGATGTGCACCCTCTTGATTGCCAACTTCAGTTCTCTTGGTACCCTGACCCTCCGAAATTAGTAAATTTAGGTATCGGCCAAATTTACGTAAATCATAAAATTTACGTAAATTTTTTCTTGATTTTGCAAAAAATGTAAATTTTGGTCGACAGGCAAAAGTGTATACAGTTTTGGTTTTGGCCCACCAAAACTGTATACAGTTTCGTTTTTGGCTATTTTTGGAGCATCAAAAATACATAAAATTTTGTTTTTTCTTGACTAAAACTTTGCAATTTGATGCTTGTTTTTTTGAATTTTTAGCTTCAACCAACAAATTATTTTGATCAAATTTTCACTGATTTGCTGAAGGGCAATGTTTTTTCTAAACGCATTCTTTTTTGGTCAAAGTGATTTACAACATCTCAAAGAAACGGATTTGTTTGGGAAAATTTGAAGACATATACAAATCTAAAGTAAATGTATTTTGGAAAGCTCAAGTAAAACAGGTCACGTAGTGCTGAAGTAAAAGGACTTACAAAATATTGAAAAAAAGAAATAGGAAGAATGCTGAGGCACAAGCCTGGTAGAAAATCAAATCAACCAAGACTCAGTCAATATGATCCAGTCCAACTCAAATCAAATCGAGATAGAAGACTCAATAACAGCACTGCATAATAGCCCATCACTCCATATATGTTAGTCAAAACCTGAAAAAATAC
>VSDK01014325.1:270806-282320 GCA_009767595.1 Symbiodinium kawagutii | reverse complement strand
CGGCGACGGTACTCCCTCAGCAACGATGCCTTCGCACCTGTATAGTGCGGTATGCCGCTGCGATCCACCACGATCTCATCATCACGCCAAAAGGAGCCGCGAGCCTCGGCCATGGCTCCGCTACCAGTGCGAAGCGGCACAGTAGCAACGCACTGGCAGAGCTGCTCTCTTTTTGCTGCGAACACGAAAAAGGTGTATGTTTCTATGAGGCTACGCATATGGCTTTGCCATGTGGCTATGTATGAATTCCTCTGCTGCTTGGTCGGTATGTTGTGCGTGTCATCCTATCCAGCAGGCCATGCAGTTTCATGGACCGGGCTCAATCGCCGGGTCTTCCCAACACACGCGGCCGGCTGCAGCCAAGATATCGCAAAGCTGCATAGTGACGAAGTGGCCTGGTGTCGTGGAGCATGATGGGCTGACATGGTGCATAGAAGGGAATCTCACACATACACATATATTGTCGAAGGAAGTTTAGAAGTCTAACTTTCGACAATATGGACAACTCAGCTAGGGTAGATCGCCTATGCAGATGTGAGAAAGAAGAGATGTGAGAAAGATGAGAGTGCGAGTGCGCCAAAATGTTAGGAAAGTCGCGAAATGCTGTGTTTTGCAAGGTTTTGTGCATCATGAGGGTCCAGAAGGGTACCTCGCTAAAGCGGCGGGTGCGGACCACTGTGGCGGAAGGTGCCTGCGCGCGAAGCAAATTTTTAAGATAAAATCTTGTACCAAAATAAAAACTGCAATTTTACTAGCGTTTCGGGCCACTTTTCGGAGATGTCATATGATCATGAAAATTGGCACGCCGCCTGCGCGCGAAGCACATTCTCACGTCCGAAGTCGCAAAAACTCGTGGTTTTTAACAAGTTTTGAAAGTTGCATGTCCGAAAAAGTGCACGCGGCCAGGGCGAGAAGCACATTTTGAAGCAAATGTGTCAAAACACAGCACGTTTTGACACTTTTTGAACACAGGAGACAAAAGTAGGAAAACACTTGCGTTTCGCGTCACTTTTCGTGATTTATGTGGCCAAAATGTGCACAACGCTTGCGCGCCAAGCACATTTGCAGGTCAAAAGTAGCAAAACACTTGATGATCGGAACACCTTTGCAAGGTCCAATTATCAAAAGTGGCCAAACACCTAGATGCAAAACACTTCATGATCGAAGCACATTTGGAAGGTAAATGAATAGATAGACGAAAGATGGCTAGACAAAGAGGTAGCCAGATAGATCGACAAGTCGATAGTCAGATCGATGGGTGGCTAGATGGATAGTCAGATACATAGATGCATCGATGGATGAATAGATGGATAGATAGATGGATAGATAGATAGATAGATAGATAGATAGATAGAATAGCTAGAATAGATAGATGGAATAGACAGACAATTGGATAGCCAGATTCAGATGGCTAGATGGGTCGATAGATAGACAGATAGGTAGACGAAACGAGAGTCAGATAGAAAAGTAGATAGATAGTCAGGTAGATAGACAGAAAGATAGACAGATGGACACATAGATGATCAGACAAATAATTCGGTAGATAGATAGACAGATAGATAGATAGGCAGATAGATAAATAGATAGATGGACAGGTAGATAGATAGATACATAGACAGAAAGATGACGAGATAGATAGTGAGGTAGATAGAAAGACAAGTACATAGGCAGATAGATAAACGAATAGATCATCAGATAGATAGATAGATAGATAGATAGACAGTCAGACAGACAGAAAGAAAACTGATCCACTGATAGAAAGATAGCTAGACAGATAGGCTGCCAGTCAAGTGGCCAGATCGATGCTCACATTGGTAGGAAGTCAGGCCCAAGTGATGTTCAGTTCTCGGATCCCTCGGACAATCAATCGTCGCAACCACAACTGCACACTCCTATAGTGCTCCTATCTTGGAAACTTCCGCCACCGCCTTGTGCGGTACTACTGGTATATGTTGCATTTATGCATTGATTCATATATTCAGAATATGTAGCACATACTTTAACATGCAAATTATTTGTACGCCTCCTAAACTCGGTGGCTTATAGATCCCTTGTTAGTGGGTATAAGCCATCCAGTAAATCTTCATCTTCCATGCAACCACCACGGTGTATCTCGGTCAGCGGCACAGCGATGTCACCAGCGTCTCCTGGTACAGCGGATTCCGCACGAAGGGATACAGCAAGGCGTTGGCCGGCTGGAACGACAAGGGCGCCTGGACGGTGGTCCCCGGGGAACAGGGGTGACTGGTGGGCAACAAAGCCTGGGATAAGCCGCAGAAATTTGTGGGAAAATCTCAGGGTTTGTTGCCCACATGGAGAAAATTGTTCTGGTGTTCTCTTTCCATGTGAGAAAATAAACCCTAAGATGGAAAGAACCATGGAAAATCACCCAAAATCGCCACACACCTGCAAAAAAATGTTGGACAAACCTCCAAACATCGGTCCTAACCCCATCATAATTCCGGCCAAAAGTTAAACCAAACTGTGAGCACACCAGGGGCAAATCCACATCAGAAGCTGTTTTTTCTTGATCATTTTACAGGTAAGTGTTTGTAAATGTACCATACATGGAGCATTAGGGAATGTTTGTCCAGGTATGGGAGTGTTTGTTGAGCCAAACCATGTATGGACCTTCCTTTAAACAAACATGTCACCATGTTCATAAGATACGATAATATCTTTGATTTAAATGTGTTTCAATGTGATATGCACATGTCTAATCGTGTCTATAGAATTCTATATATATATATATCATATATTCATCTAAAACTACAGTATCCATGAGACAAAAACGTGCTGCAACACAGCTTCAGGCGCATGCTCCACGTGGCGATCGCCACGGGGTCATCCATCCCATGGCGCCGCTGGCGCCTGTGACAACTTCTCATCCAACGGCAGATCCACCAAGCCCACAGACCTGGCGTGGCTCAACCAGCAGTGGCTATGGATGGCCATGGCCATGAGCACAGGTTCCTGTGTGCAGAAAGATGTGTGTTGATCCGTATATCCTGACGGAATGGATGATGAAGATGATGATGAGGATGATGATGAGGGTGATGATGATGCAAAATTGCCTTTGATCGACAACAAAGGAGTTTCACATGGGTGGGGGGGAGTAGGGATAAGAAACAAAGGCTCAACAACTTGCGTTTCCCACATTGGCTCCAAATGATAACATGGGTTTGCAAAGGTGCAGGAATTCTAAAATTGTGAGTCATGGGCGCTTGGACTGGCCAACTTTGAACATGAAGCCCCTTAATTGTTGCATCTAGTGCAAATAAGATCTTGATCCTGCAGGTGTACACCATTGCTGACACTGAGAAAGAATGTTTATTCTTGTCTCAATCGAACATAGAATAGAATTCTTTACAGCCTGTTCTCCGTTCCCGAGCAGCTTCTATAGCAAGATCACACACTTCTACTTGTGGTGCCCTTTGTTGGGAGGTCCCAGGTCCCAACAACCCAAACATCATCATGAAACTTGTCTCACTCCTGCTGGTTGCGGGGAACCCACGGCCCGCCACTGCAACCTCTCTGTCAAGAATTCAGTGAGTCCTTCCATCCTCAGCTTCACAAATTGAGCACAAGAGGCCAGGGTTCTTAGGGCGTGCGTTAGAAGTCGTACACAGCAATCATAGGGTGGTATACATGTGATACATTCAACGGCCGACAATAGCTTTGCAAGAAGCATAGACCAGGATGAGACTTGTATCAAATCCAAAAAAGGTACCCCTCCAAAGAGCCAGTGCAGCACTCTGGTTCCAACAGTTCCAATTTCAGAAAGCCAAATGCTCACAATCTATGTGCCAAACACTCCATGGTGCTGGCATGTCGACCTACAGAACCTGGTCATGCTTAAGGAAATGTAGTACACATGTTAAATGCGTCGAACCATTATACAAATCTGGCGTACACTACACAAATCATAAGTTTGTATAAGGTGCTTAGGTCAAATCTGGCGTTTCAATGCCGTCTGAATGCAGGCGGATATACCACACGACGCAGGAGCTGTCAAGCGACGCCGAGTCCATGAAGATGGGCTGCTCATGCTGGCAGGCCTGGCGGCGAAGCACCGTTCCGAAGAAGCACCGTTGGGTGCTGGTTCATTTGTGGTCAATGGCTGGTTACCAGCGATGGTTGATGAATCTATTGGTAATCTATGGGTCATCTGTGGCTAGTTGATGGTTAATTTATGGTTTATTCGTGGTTATTTCATAGTCAGTTTATTAATCTATGGATCTTCTATGGGTAAACTATCGGGAATCCATGGGTCATCTGTGGTTAATCACTTGATGGTTTATTAATCTAGGGGTAAGCTATAGTTTGATCTATGGGTAATCTATGGGTACATGATCTGAATCTTGTGGGTAAGCACTTGATGGTTTATTAATCTATGGGTAAGCTATGGGTGATCTGTGGTAAATCTATGGTTTATTCGTGGTTAGTTGATGGTCACTCTAGGCGCAATCTATGGGTAAGCTATGGGTAATACATGGTTGATCTATGGATAATCCATGGGTAATCTGAATACGATGGTTCCAGTGATCTAATGGCTAATGTATGCTTAATGGAAATCAATAATGGCCAATCTAGTGGTAGCTAGTATTACTCACTCATGTTGCTTGATGATGGGCAATGGTGGTGTTGAGCAAATGTGTTCCTTCTAGACCTGCTCCAAGCACTGCAACATGTGACGACTTGCAGAACTTCCAACTGATCGAAAAGCAAATTGTCTGCTGGGAGTGGCACATATACTGCATCTTGTTGTTTCATTTGGTCTACCGGTTTTCCGCGTGTTGCAATAGCAGCTTCGAGCACAATAACTTCTGGTATATCAGGAGGTTATACTCTGACAGGTACTTTTTGTATCTGACTCTATCGAACAACATGACCTCTTTAAGGGCACGGTCACAACGTTGAAAATGTAGTTTTGATGAGCACCATAATATCGAACATCATCGAACCTAACATTGAGTACAAGACCAATTCTGGATCTGAATGTTTGGGGTCTCAACTCTCTGCACCTGTCCCTGTTTCCCATGGGACCTATGTGAGGAGGGAAACTACAGGTTCCGTGGCAAAAAAAATGGGTGGTTTGTAGTGGATGATTCCCACAGAATGATTCAATAATGATTGTTTTAATTGTTGGCATCAACTATTATCACGATGCCTACCGGATGCTATTGGTGACCGCAAACAATTCTGGGCTCAGAATCAACAGACCATGGCTTCATGTCAGTGATAGCTGGGTATCCTTCTGAGAGTCATCATAACAAACTCACTCATCCCCAGCAATTTCAGAATCCTACTACCTTCAGCCAAAACCTGTTCTAAACAGGGAGACACCCATCGCAAGTAATCACTGGTGGTCCACAACAGGTACCTTGCCCGTGCCTCACAACACACGCTGGCCATGTTCCTTACCACCAGCAGTGGTTCGATGTCCACCTCAAGGATTGAGAGGTGAAACAGGAGAGTGCGAGACTTTAAAGATCCAACAGTCTTGGAAATACACATGTATTAAATATAGATACATATATATGTATATACATGTATACATATGCTTAATAGATTTGTGCAGATAATCAAATTTACAAAATCACACAATATGTATAAAACCAAACAGCATCAGCGGTACAACTCACCACCAGCTGTCATCTGCAAAACATGTCAATCCAACCATTGCAACTTCAGTGTAGTTTATGAGAATGTCCATGCATGCTACCACAGGCTTAAGCGGCTATGGGTGAATATGAATACTCTCCAAATTTCTGTCCAGTTTTTCCAACAAAAACTGCAATGAATCCATAATACCTGATAATATCAATCCACAACTCGTCCATCTTGGTCACAACAAAAGATACAAAAAGACTTCGACAACAAGCATCGACAAGACACATGTTTGAGGTCCCAAACATGCATCCCTTTACCAAGCACCACCAAACATCAACCGTTGCACATGTTTCTTGGTCCCAAGATGGATCCAAACCAAGGACCATCTGTTGAACCAGGGCTACACCAGCTGCAAACAGCTGCAGAAAGGCCTTAGTGAAGAGCTGCAAGCCCTTGTTGACATCGGCCAAGCTGATGGAATTGGAGGTGGTCACCTCAAGGACGAAAAAAGATCGACGCGTCGAGCCGGCGGCGGTTTGGGAGTGGTGGATAGGAAGCAACGCTTGAGAATAGACATGATATGATGGATATGATGGTTTCTGACAATAGGGAACCCCAAAAATGGTTGGTTTATTACTATAAATGATTAGTACTAGATGATTTGGGAGTACCCCTATTTTGAGAAACCACCATATCCACTGGTATAGATGCATATTAGTATATGCTATGCCGCATATTCAAATAACAAAAATGACGGTTGTATCACTAATTGATATCTGTTTTACTAGTACTAGGCAGTTGTCAATATCTACCCACCATTGATGCTGGGGAATGTTGACTAAGCATTATCAACTGGCTGTTCATGCAGTACGCAGTATCACTATGCAAACGCATGATTGGCAATGCCCTTTCAACTCTACGAATAGTGGCATTTATAAATCTAAAAACACATAAACAAAGGGTATAGGTTTAGTGTATGTACTACTTGTATATTGGTATTCCAAAGGAGTATACAGAGCTAGATTGGAAGTGTAGATCTTGGGATATTTTGGGCAAGGAAAACTTCCTTTAAGCTTTGATTCAAACAACCTCTTACTGTACCTAAGCTATGTCCGTGCAAAACCACACCTCCAAAATCCTCCAAGTATCAAACACATCAGATCATCCGTCTCCAGCCAGAAGGGTTAATTCATCATTACTATTACCATTATTAACTAATAATGGCAAATAGATGTTAATAGTTAACCACAGCAAACCCCTGCACCCTTATTCCATCTGTGCTGAACATATCAAATCACCCGTTCCCCTGAGGCTCCGTGCCAATACCGATCCATCCACCGACAAAGTTTGAGCTATGGACAACAACACGTCGCCTGTGCCTGCGACACTCAGCAGCTGTTAATTGCAGCGACAACAACAGCAAACATCGGCTCGCAGGCTCCGGAAAAGATATATGAGATTATGCAAGTTCAATAAGCATTCTGTCTGTTGGGGGGAATTCTTACAAAAATCTGTGCACATATATTGCTATACTGGTTGGTGGTTTCAACCCCCATGAAAAATACTAGTCAACCAACCATTTGCCAATGACTACTAGGGAAAATAAATCATGTGACTGAAACCACCAACCAGTGGTTGTTTACCTATAATCATTGTTGCTTATTATCTCCTATTATTAGCCCTTATTCATGGCTGTAACCCCTATAAAACCACCACCAACCAGTATATCAGTATATCTATATACCAGTGGAACAATACCAAGCTGGTCGAGCTGCTGGGATGTGAACTACTACCTGCTGCAGCCCCCTTTTTGGGGTATGGTTGGTTCTAACCCAGCTCGCCATAGGCGCCGCTTCGTGTTTATAAGTCATCAAGAAAGCTGGTTTATCAACAAACCATCCCAAAGATTGAAGAAAACATGTTAAAAACCACTATTGGTAGTTAGTATTATTCCTAATCAACTGCTCTAACCCCCATTTAAACATGTTTCAATCCACCAACTAGACCCATGAGACCCAGCTTGCCATAGGTCGTGGGTCATCCTTAAACTCATCGCCCATCTGCTGCTCCGTGGTGCCTGGTGGACTGTCGATGATCAACACGTCCAAGGGGCCCCATTCGACCTGGCTGCGATGTCGTCAGCCCAACGAAGTAAGCGACCTATTGACCGTTGGACAACATAATCTCATCCCATGGGATATCCATGGATGGCATCTTGTCGGAAAGTAGAGCTTACTGTTGCGAATTCCTGCGGTCATTTCCATATAGTATTTATGGGACAAAAACTCAAAGTGTTGAACCTAGGTTCCAGACAGTTGTTTCGATCAACTCAATCACAGGACTTTTTTTTTTCGCTGCAAACCATCAAGAAACTGAGAGATGGTCTCAACGTTTGATTCCAAGTTTTGGGTCTGTGAATTGGCTCGTTAACGAATACTTCTAAAAGTTGGATTTAATGCTTTGTAATAATGATACCCGGTACTGCAGTTGCCTGAACTGCACATGATGAGGCGAAACCTCAAAGTAATGAATCCAGGCAATTGAAACCACCAAACATGGACGTGCAGTTACCCTTGGAATTGTTGTGGGTTCACGACATTTCCTAAGCATGTGGTGGTTTCTCAAAATGAGAGCACGCCCTAATTTATCCAGTGTTGATCCTTTTGAATTAGTAATAGACCGAACCATCACAAACCATCCATCATATAGTTGGTACATTGTCCTATTATCTGTTATTATCCCCTTGTTAGTACACATTGTGAAGCATTAATCAACCATCCACAGCTTTGGGGTTCACAACGGTTCCCAATGACACGACCTGACCCCCCTGGCGCCGGACCCCTGTGAGGAGCTGCCCCACGATCTGATTCGCAATGGGCGCTCGAATCCTGGGGCAGGGATCCATGCCCGTTGCGCACCCCTGGGGCCCATGCCATGGGTGCAGATTCGCGGTGGGATTCACCTCGAAAAACCTATGGGAACCTGGGTATTCAAGCCTTAGGCATTCATATCATGGGTTTTCCTATGCATGTTTCACCAATTTCTATGATATGATTCATGAGTCAAGAGTCTATTCCCATGGATGATTTACATATCCTAAGGATATGATGTAGGTTCACCACGGAATACCACAAACCATGGGTGGTTTCTCAACCTGTTCAAACATTCATTTCTGAGATTGAGGATGTGCAAAGAAGCTCATGCCGATTTCGGCGGCTCTCAGGAGACACACACACACACGCACGCACATAAATACACATTTCAGTAGATGACATAGTTGTTTTCAATTGGCTAAAATGTTGATCAATATTGAACATCATTTTGCTAGGGCATCAGCCATCCAATGAGTACCTTCATGATGATTCATGTATATTGACAAATGAAATGGTAGCTCCAATCGGACCAGCCTCAAATCACAATTTTATCGAGGAAACAAACAATTCTGGACAGCTCCAATTGTCTGTAGGTCTTACATGTTGCGGTGTGCTAGGCAGGGATGTGTCTGCAAGTGTTGGCATGGGAGGGAGAGGTATGATTGCAAAATCATCATGATCAGTAAGGACCATATCGAGTGCTTTTGAAGGAGGAAACCTCCAAAACATAGCATATCGTCAGAACAGCGTGTTTTGTTAGATCGAAGACATACAAGTGAGATGCAACCGGACAACAACCAGTAGAAACCAGACTAGGATCGTCAAAACTGAGGTGTTATTGTTTTTGACTCCGCTTGCATTCTTGAGAACCAATCCTGACCCCTTCAATGGCTGAGCCCTGCACATTGATTGGGTTTCATCACTACCAGCACCACTGCCCCTCTATCTCCACCGTTGTCATCGCGCTCATCCAGCTACAGTATGATCACAAAGGAGCAGTGACAGAACCTCTTGCATTACACTGTATACATGTTACATGTTCTCATCTTTGAAATGTTTGATCAATAAAGATGTTGCTTCAACCATGATTGTTGCTTATCATCCCCGTTATTCACCACTATCATTTCCGAGCAAGCCATCAATGTTGGCTATCATCTCTATCACTACTTTATCATCCCCATCATTGTTGGTTCTTTCAACCACTATCATGCCCTATAAAGAAAATGTTCCAAACCCACCAACCAGTTATCCTGGAAGCCTTGCGACTCGTGCTTTACCTCGCGGCTTGCCCGCCAGGTCACGTACTGGCTTCGCCGGGATTGATGTAGCCCCAGGACATGAGGGCAACACCGCCTGGGTATTGCCATCGATGCCACTGGGGAAAGAGAAGCTTCTGGGGACTCATGGGTTGATCATGACCCTTTCCCAGCAATGATACTGGACAAGGTGCTGATAGCGGGTACTGACATATGTAATGATAGTGGTTGTGCCGCCCAGTACAAAGAGCTAACCACTACACTTGACGACCATCATAGCATGACTGACCACCATAGACAGAAAACAAGATGGAGCCCACGAACCCGAATGCTCACACTCTTTGTAAGACAATCTTGGTGAGACACTCTTGGTAAGACACTCTTGGTGAGACACTCTTTGTAAGACACTTTTGGCGAGACACTCTTGGTGAGACACTCTTGGTGAGACACTCTTGGTAAGACACTCTGAGTAAGACACTCTTGCAAGACACTCTTGGTGAGACACTCCTGGTGAGACACTCTTGGTAAGGCACTCTTGGTGAGACACTCTTTGTAAGACACTTTTGGCGAGACACTCTTGGTGAGACACTCTTGGTGAGACACTCTTGGTAAGACACTCTGAGTAAGACACTCTTGCAAGACACTCTTGGTGAGACACTCCTGGTGAGACACTCTTGGTAAGGCACTCTTGGTGAGACACTCTTTGTAAGACACTTTTGGCGAGACACTCTTGGTGAGACACTCTTGGTGAGACACTCTTGGTAAGACACTCTGAGTAAGACACTCTTGCAAGACACTCTTGGTGAGACACTCCTGGTGAGACACTCTTGGTAAGGCACTCTTGGTGAGACACTCTTTGTAAGACACTTTTGGCGAGACACTCTTGGTGAGACACTCTTGGTGAGACACTCTTGGTAAGACACTCTGAGTAAGACACTCTTGCAAGACACTCTTGGTGAGACACTCCTGGTGAGACACTCTTGGTAAGGCACTCTTGGTGAGACACTCTTTGTAAGACACTTTTGGCGAGACACTCTTGGTGAGACACTCTTGGTGAGACACTCTTGGTAAGACACTCTGAGTAAGACACTCTTGCAAGACACTCTTGGTGAGACACTCCTGGTGAGACACTCTTGGTAAGGCACTCTTGGTGAGACACTCTTTGTAAGACACTTTTGGCGAGACACTCTTGGTGAGACACTCTTGGTGAGACACTCTTGGTAAGACACTCTGAGTAAGACACTCTTGCAAGACACTCTTGGTGAGACACTCCTGGTGAGACACTCTTGGTAAGGCACTCTTGGTGAGACACTCTTTGTAAGACACTTTTGGCGAGACACTCTTGGTGAGACACTCTTGGTGAGACACTCTTGGTAAGACACTCTGAGTAAGACACTCTTGCAAGACACTCTTGGTGAGACACTCCTGGTGAGACACTCTTGGTAAGGCACTCTTGGTGAGACACTCTTTGTAAGACACTTTTGGCGAGACACTCTTGGTGAGACACTCTTGGTGAGACACTCTTGGTAAGACACTCTGAGTAAGACACTCTTGCAAGACACTCTTGGTGAGACACTCCTGGTGAGACACTCTTGGTAAGGCACTCTTGGTGAGACACTCTTTGTAAGACACTTTTGGCGAGACACTCTTGGTGAGACACTCTTGGTGGGACACTCTTTGTGAGACACTCTTGGTGGGACACTGCTTGTAAGACACTTTTGGCGAAACACTCTTGGTGAGACACTCTTGGTGAGACACTCTTGCTGGGACAC
>VSDK01014325.1:234004-260355 GCA_009767595.1 Symbiodinium kawagutii | reverse complement strand
GGAGGGGGGGGGGGCCTGAAGGAACCTGGATCATATATATATAATATATCTTGAAATTTGGGAGCTATAGAGATAAAGTAGCCTGCAATGGCTGAGGGGTTACACCAATCATGGACCGCCCTTGTCGTCATGCGTCAATTCATTCATCCAGGGTCAAGTCTACTGGTTCGTTGCGAGCATCCCAGGAGAGTTGGGGCACCAGGCTGGATTCCGGCAACTGCGCCTATACCATGGTCAATAGCATCACCCCACATGAATGACCTGTGGGGAGTCGCCCTCGCCTCAAAGACAAGCCGTCTTCCGACATGATTGAGTGCTCTTTAACTAATCAAAGAAGCTGCTCCTTCCGATTGTTTTAACTAATCAAAGAAGCTGCTCCTTGTTTGACTGCTTCTATCTTATTTGGTAGCTCTGATGAGTTGCAAAGTCATCGGAATCAAAACAGGCTAGGATGAACCACCCTAAGTTGTGCAAAGTTACGCGGCATGAAATGTGCGTGCGCTGCGTATATGTTTCAAGCTTCATCATGAGCCAAAGAAGAGCAACCACAGCTTCAATCTCTATAGCAGCTCCAGCGGCTATTTGTTGGTTCTATGGTTTCATCTCTCTAAGCCGGCTTGTGAGGGTCGCAAGACCCCCTAGCATAGGCTGGATTGTACCATTCTCAGGGGTTTTGGATCATGGTAACGCAGGAGAGTGCAGCCATTGGATGTCCATCTTCAGTAGCAGCTTGACCCTCACCAAGCACAGAGCTCTTGGTTGTTCAGGGAGCCAGCGAGCATCAGCTCCAGCGAGCATCAGCTGGTGTCCCTGCTCGTTCCCCAACGGTGGCGTCAAGCATCAGCTTGATTTAGTTGCTGAAATATCCTCAGCAACAAAATCTTGGGGCTGCCAATCACTCTTATTCTTGGCCAGCATTAACCAAGGTTTAGGAGGCATCAACATGGTCAACCATTCTTACTAAAGATACCTAAGAATGAAGAAAGTGGTTCACCTGCAGCTCAGGTGGATCAGGTGCTCCATTTTTCTCGCCGGGCTGAGGGCCGAGGGCCGCGTGGCGAGCACCCAGTGGCATCAATCTTTTGGGCCTGCAGAGATGCAAGGTGGTGCTGTTGGCTATCGATCAACCAACCCACACGAACAATCATCCAAAACGACGAGAGGAATCGGTTACAGTAAGATTCCACATCACACATTTGGGTGATCAACTGTGGCAAGCAGCTACGATCCAGCAGTTTGAAAACTAGTGAAGGACAAAGCCGCTTGGTTGAAGTGCCTGGTACATGTATGATCTTTCAAACAAAAAGCATCCAAATGCATTCAACGGTTGAAACTAGTAGGGATAAAGCAGAAGAAAACCAGTTGAACCTTAGGGATCAACCAACTGACATAAAGACTAATTCAACTGTACATAGATAATGGAAAACATAGATGACCGTACCATGTGAAGCATGTAGGAACAATAACTTTCCCTCTAGTGACTCTCTGCTGACGGTTCTTTCTGATAGTGGCTACTGTACTACCTTCACCTGACCAATGGATGTACATCCCTCCTGATGGTGACAAAACTATGTATCATCATGTTGGTTGGCTACGATCACCATTCATAGTGTCCACAAAGTTCATCATACCCGTGCTACTAAGCAGCAAATGATACACATGACATGACAGTATAGTCTTTTTATCATATCTGCCGCTTGGTTGTCAAATGGGTCTTCCCTGATGGGTTATCATGATTTTGTACAGCCAAGACGGTAGAACAGTACAACTGTCCATAACAAACAATCGAACAGGCAGTCCGTCCTCCTCCCCTGGATACCTCTCCCACGGTCATAAAAGTTGTCTTCGTAGCAGGGGTCATGGGTGTCCAGCGCACATACGTTGGGCGTGTTCCTGAAGCGAGATGCCAGTCAAAATTCAGCGACACAAGTGTCAGGAGAATGGACGGCTAGTCGAACGCAGAAACCAAGCTGAAAGGTGCACCAAAACCGGTTTGAGAGCCCGTTGCTCGATGTGTGTGATGCAGTGACAAATGGAAAATGACCTGGGACGGCCATCATGCCATGTGACTATATAAGTATGAATGACATCTTCGAGCATGTCATTGGGGATATCCCTGTCGAAAGAGTAACTGGCAGACCATCAGCAGACTAGAATTGGCAATCTATGGTTTGTTTCATTTGTTGCCTGTTCATCGTTCTATATACATCTTATCCCTATAGTCTGAGCATCCATGAATTGGCTGTTTTGAATGTAAAACACTCGCTTTCTCTTTCATTCTGAGCCATGCATGTCCACAAAAGATAATTCCCGTGGCATCGACGACAGGCGGCAGCCGGGTGACACAGCCTTGTGGTTTGATCCCAGTAGTAATCAGGTTGGCCAAATGGCAAGTCAACCACCAACCCGTTGCGGGGAGAAGTGGTAGAAATCTGTCAGCAACAGAATCCCTGGACCTGACATGACCCACCTTTCTACAACTACTGTCAAATCATGCCATCTTTTTAATTCCATCAGAATCTGTCCCTTTCTGCAAACTTCTTAGTGAACAACGACATTATAATCTCTGGCATTGGAACGTTCCAATCTGTGACCGGTCTGTGACCCCAAATGTGTGAGTATCCTGCGGGAATGGGAAATGTCGGGGAATCAATCATCCATGGTGGATTAATCATTGCTGATTTTCCCAGTTAAACAACAGGGTCAAACAAAAAATGTGCCCAGAAACACTAGTCACAAATCCTGTACCTAGCTTCAAGAAACAAATCCCTTGACACTAAGATCAACTCCGCCTAGAAGAATTGAAGATCAACATCTTTTCTCCAAGACCATGGGTTGGGGATGGTTAATTGGTAGCATTGAGAGATGAAACAAATCAATCATCATTAGCCACTAACCCTGACTGACCACTATTTAGCCGAACCAATATATATTATATACAGTTCCCGTTGTTAAACATCATTCATCGCCATGATTTTGCCTATTGTTAGTCAACCAGTACGAGTTACTGCCATGGTTACCATTGTAATTACCATTGTTACCAGACAGTTACCGTTGTTTACATTCACAACAGTTCATGATACTGGCTACCATTCATTTGGCCGTTGATTCATTCAAGTATTGACTGTTACCACAATCCTTGATACATCACCGCTGTCAGTATTTAAATAACCATGGTCACCATTCATCAACCATTGCATACACTCTGGTAAACTAAGCTTGTTGCGTGGAATATCCACTACATATTCATAGCTGATTTACCTTCAAAAAAGAAGGTGTTTTTAGCTTCCGGGTTTGTATGCCAAAGGGTATCTCCCAGGAGGTATTGGAGCTGAGTACTGCCTGCCCACCATGGCAGGCTGAGTTTCCGGCTTGCTCGGATCTGCTGCAATCCAAACGCAGGGGCTGTGGGTGGCGGAACCTGTCAGCACTTTTGAGGTGAAGCATTCACAAATACATATACATATCATATATAGATGAAGGCATCCATGTGTAAATATGGCTATGGGTAGTATCAATCAACCAACCAATGGTTAGCTAGCTGGTCTATGCTTGATACTAAGGGGTAATAATCAGCAAGAATAGTGAACTATATGGCTATCAGTTTACATTAACCAGCCGCGAAGTGGTTTGGAGTGGCCAAGCAAATAACATACTTTCTACGCCCGTGTACGCTAAGTAATTACAGGGGGGGTGTCCCTTATCGTTTTTGCTGATTAGAACTTTAAGTATACCATTCGATCAAATCAGTCAGCACCAACGTTTGGGTTGGGCACACCTTCGGATTCCCGGATTTGACTAACCTCAAGTCTTGGCTTGACGAACTCTTTGATTGACAGTTTTGTCCTGGATGTTCATCAAATAAAGTCAAATACTGGTTGGTGGCTAGAAGCCACTGATTTTCAGGCAACGGATAATGGCTAAGAATCGATTGATGATCAATCAGCAAACCTGGTCGGTGATTAAAACTCCAAAATTATGCTTGTCAATCAACCAACCAAGCCCAAATATTGGGGAAATATAACACATGTTCAAAACCAACACCTAGAATCAAGCAGCAACTGGTGTACAACAAACAACTGGTTACGATTACGATCAATACGCAGCTCCTTTGGTGGATGATCGGAGCCCGGCCTTTCAGCACTTTGGCTGACTCGCATGCAGATTTGCCTCAGTGGCTGTCAACATGCAAAAACAAAGATCCTTAAGTGGGGAGTTATCAAGGGATATGGCATGGTATACTATAGCATGAACAGCACCATGATTCGCAACATGGAACATGCAACCAACACAAAAAATCGGTGGCACAGGAAATCTCATCTTCCAGGGATCGACGTTCAGATTATGCTTTGGCGGCGATGACACGATGGGACAAAGCAACAACAAGGTATCAACAAACAAGCCGGGATGTGGGTATTGCTCACAAATATATTGGCTGTTGCTTCTGTGTAAATCTTTTGGCTGTTTCTTCTGGGCAAATCTTTGTATGGACATCTTGACATCCCCCAAATCAAACAACTGCGATTGGCCCAAACGACACTTTGCAAGATCAGACCGTTTTTCATAGACCCAACCGGTGTCAATGAAATCCCCTGGTTGCCAGTGGAGTACTACAAGGCAAGATTCGGACTACCAAAAGAAACCGACGTGATTAAGGTTGCCGCCAGCAGCTAGCCGTAACCAAATCGCGAGCCTAGTCAACACTATATACAGAATGGTGGTAAATTGCTATGTTTAGGCTAAAAGCTAGCCATCAAACAACATTGCTATCAACAACATCATCAACAACGCCAAGCACCACCATCACCACCACCACCACGACCCACCACTATAATACTACAAAAAGGAACAAGGACAGTTGATCTCAAGAGTATCCCGCCGCCACAGTAAGTCAGCGACCATCTGTGGAGGCAGGGCATTCGGTCACGACTTGTCTTGTGGAGCATTCGAACTTCCGCCTTCGTGGGTTGGGTCCCTGTCACAAGTCAGCTCATGTGACCCCTCAGCCTTTCATGATGATCAAATAATGATGACGATGATTGTGGCAAGGATGAGGATGGTGATGATGATGATGATGATGATGATGATGATGACAATGATGATGATGATGATGATGATGATGATGATGATGATGATGATGCTGATGACGGCAGGCTAGTCGGGATGCTTAGGTAGTTGTTTAATGTATGGCGTAGTATCCAACAACAGTGACAATAGATGACTATTATAGTGCGATTAGATAATACAAATGATGTTTATATAGTTGGTTGATATTGATGAATGATGCTTAATGAACATGGTTGATAATTGCTAAATGATAGCCATGGTTGTAATGGTGACATGACACATGACAGCAAAAAAGAACTAAATGATGGTGAAATGATGGTTCAGAATTGATGATCTCAGGCAATCATAGTGATTCTGGATGAGCATAAATAAACCAGCACAGCAGACTTCGGGATTGTTTGGGTGAGGAAACAACCGTATTGCTTATCCAAAGAAATCTGAGGTGCGAGCACCGTCAGTTCCGGGGGCGGTTTTGGTCGTTACATGGCTCATCAACTTGTGGTCAGATCTTATCAGTGATGGCTGGCAATGCCAGAGTATTTTGAATTAATTCAAAGGTTAGCAAAGGCAGAATTTGCATAGTAATAGTAATCACTATTAATCCATCATAAAGTTTAGTAATGGTTGTGAACAGTGATCAAATATTCAGAGCTACAAGGTAGAAACCTGATCATATTGCCACGTGGTCGGTTGTTCATGGGATGACACCAATATTAACCCGTCAACAATCAACAATTGAACCGGTGTTACACTCTGAAGGTGGTCGGCATGGTGACCAACCTTTGGAAAAGTGTTGGTCGAAAAAGTGCTGACCACGGGGTAGCGTGTGCATGGAGGAATCTGGCATCAAGGAGGTTCAAACGAATATACAATAACTGCCCAGATTCCAGATTGTTGCCGCTTCCATCCTATTCTGCCTAGATGGATGAGTCATAGGTCTCAATCTGTTTTGGGCCTGCCTTCAAGAGCCACACTGGTTGGTGGCTATAATATATTCTCCAAAATATATATATATTCAATCAAACGACCATCCATCAAAAACATTTGGAGAAAAAAAAATCTGTCTATTTCGCCGCGCCGAGAATGACTGAGCAGTTTCACCTTTCTCTTCTCACGACATGGTTGCCTTGGCAGTTGCAGTTGCCTCCGATGGCAAGAACCAACAATTGTTTTGGTCTGTCTATTTAACCTATAGCTCAACGATCCGAAGTCATCAGGTTTGCTGACTCGGGAGCTATCAAGTTGTTCAAAGCACCGCATCATAAACAAATCAAACGTGTAACCATGATTTCAGCATGATTTCAGCATGATTTCACCATGATTTCCTCATGATTTCACCATGATTTCACCATGATTTCACCATGATTTCACCATGATTTCACCATGATTTCATCATGATTTCACCATGATTTCACCATGATTTCATCATGATTTCACCATGATTTCACCATGATTTCATCATGATTTCATCATGATTTCACCATGATTTCACCATGATTTCACCATGATTTCACCATGATTTCACCATGATTTCACCATGATTTCATCAATGTTTCACCTTGGTACACAACGGTGCTGACTCAGTGTCACCATGATTTCACCATGATTTCACCATGATTTCACCATGATTTCACCATGATTTCACCATGATTTCACCATGATTTCACCATGATTTCACCATGATTTCACCATGATTTCACCATGATTTCACCATGATTTCACCATGATTTCACCATGATTTCATCATGATTTCACCATGATTTCACCATGATTTCACCATGATTTCACCATGATTTCACCATGATTTCACCATGATTTCACCATGATTTCACCATGATTTCATCATGATTTCACCATGATTTCACCATGATTTCACCATGATTTCACCATGATTTCACCATGATTTCACCATGATTTCACCATGATTTCACCATGATTTCACCATGATTTCACCATGATTTCACCATGATTTCACCATGATTTCACCATGATTTCACCATGATTTCATCATGATTTCACCATGATTTCAGCATGATTTCAGCATGATTTCACCATGATTTCCTCATGATTTCACCATGATTTCACCATGATTTCACCATGATTTCACCATGATTTCATCATGATTTCACCATGATTTCACCATGATTTCATCATGATTTCACCATGATTTCACCATGATTTCATCATGATTTCACCATGATTTCACCATGATTTCACCATGATTTCACCATGATTTCACCATGATTTCATCATGATTTCACCATGATTTCATCATGATTTCATCATAATTTCACCATGATTTCACCATGATTTCACCACGATTTCACCATGGTTTCATCAATGTTTCACCTTGGTACACAACGGTGCTGACTCAGTGCATCGTCGCCCTGGGCTCACGACTCTCCACTGCACCAGAAGAGTGCACTGCCACATCCACCGCGTGGACGCTGAGAAGCTGCGGCCATTCGTTTTGCCGGTGAGGCCATGCTTCATGATGAGACCCATAGGGGACCCCAAGGTTAACTGGTTGGTTTTATACTAAAAATGGTTGATAAACTATTAGGCTAACTAGCAATAAATCAGTGTATCATAAATAATGAATCTTAGTCATTGCGAAATGATTGATAGCTAAGCTCTGGCAAGCTAACCTGGAAAGAAAATCCACTATGTCCAAGTGATTTTTACCTATACCAATGGTGATATTCAGCTTCCAGGTCAGTTCGCCAAAGGGTACATCTCATTGATTGCTAGTCAATCATCAATACTGCTTGAAAATCATGGTGATGACAACCTCCAATGGTTCATTTAACCACGACCCATGATGGTTTCTACTGGTGACCAAATGGCCAGCTGGGAACGGTTCAGTTTGACACCTGCTGAGATTGGTTAACATGTATTTTCAAAAGCTAATCTGGTGGGTGATTGGTCACCACCCCATGGTTAACTATTTTGTTAATGATGGTTATATGTGGTTAATAATGGCTAATCATGATCATCAACTGGTTGGTGGTTGAACCACCCCTTTGAAGAATATGTTTGTCAACCAACCAATTCTTTATACTTACTAGGGAAAATTAGAAAAAAACATGCTTGAAACCACCAACCAGTAATGATTGCCAATGGCGGTAGAAAATGGTGTGTTGACTCTTGTTTAAGATAATGGTTGATTGATAACAATTGTCATGCTTAATTAACAGTCGACCTTTCTCCTGCATGGTTCGGTGACAAGTTTTTGCTAACCGCGCTATGCTGGCTCCTGGATAATGGCCAATGATGATAAACATGAATCATTACAAACAGATCATCATCATCATCATCACAATTAGAATCAATTACATCATAATCACATCACCAGTTCCATCATGACAGACATCATGATTAGGTCACACACAAATCATCATTCAAATGAATAGCCATTCACCAATCACTATGCATGAATGGATGGTTGATTAGTGATGATTAACTAGTGGCTAATAGATGATTTATATCCACTCAATGATCATCCGGTGGTTGGCCATTTGGATTCCCCACGTCCCCCGGAAAGCACCTGGAAAAGAAGAAGCCAGGTCGACCGCCTCAGGGGACGGTGGTTCAATACGGTCAGAACACTTGGGATGGTTGGGTGGTTGTCTAATTCCAGATTATCAAAACTAACCATCTTGGTGGTGGGTGGTTGGGTGGTTGATGTTCAAGATTATCAAGGCCAAAAACTAGTTCTGAACATCAAACTCACTTTGGGTGGTGGGTTGTCACCGGTGCCAACGAATAGTATTGAAGCCAACAAATGCCAACAAACCGGGGGAAACTCCGAACAAGTCACAACTTGATGAACACTTCGTGAACCTAGAGGAATCTGGCAACCCTCAACTGGGTAGATCCAGGTCGAATCTTAATCATCTCTGGCACATGTCACCTGTGTCAAGAACAAGTCCTTCATACCTTAGCAATGGTCTATGCTGAGGAGATTGACTGCTCAATGACGATCATCTGCTATGTGTATGCCAATCACTGCAACCCACTTACCAACTGAACATTATGAACCATCACAGTAGCAGTTCAAACCATTACGAACCACATTTTCAAGTTGATTGAACATGGCTGATCGCCATTGATCTAGCGATCATCAGAATTAGCATCTGGATCTTCGGCGTCATGTCGAACCCGTGTGTGCTGCCACCGGGAATCAAAACACTCGTGCGGGTCCATTGTTTCAGTTGGAAGTAGCGGCTCGAGTGAAAGCATCTCAATCATTCGCCTGAAGGGCTTGTCTAATGAACACTACTGTTGGCTACATCCTTTAAATATATCCCCTTACAATGCCATACATTGTTGGTTGATTTGGCACCCATTGCCCATTGTTGTACTCTTTATGCTTCAACCTGCCTTCGCTTTTGAAGCACAAGGCCTGCGGGGGAAAAAACATGGCAAGCTCCCTGCCAGCTTCTGAGATCCAAACATTGCACAACTCATTGGAATTTGCACACCATCGAGGACACTAAAGCCAGAGCCGAAGAAGCGGCACGCGGAATGCGGCTGGCCATTTTCATCACGTGACTGTTCGTTCCTCTTAGGCATAGTCCAAAGTGGCCGAAAAATGGATCAGCGGCTGATGAATCTCGGTTTCTCAATTGTGAACAGTTCCATGTTGGGTGCCATTCAGCTGGAAGTGGTGCGGACTCAAGTTCTGAACAAAATGTGCAACACAAGCTTCACTTTCTCTAGTGCTCCAGTGATTTGGCCACCCTAAGCAGCGCCTGTGAGGTGCATCTAATGACCCTCGAGAAAGCGTGGAAATGTATCCCTCCAGCTTTCGTACTTGCTTGCGTAAATGATTCAGGGTTGATCGTGAGGACACTTGTCAAGATGCAATGGCCCCCTCGCCGCTGGTCCTGTTTGCCCATCGCCTCAGCGTTCGTTCGAACGACCGAAAACAACAAATCCAATGTTTTCATTTTGGAGATCGAAACATTGGATTCCAAGAATACGGCGGATTCTCAAGCCATACGGGTACCTCAAATCATCCATTATTCACTCTTTGCGGTAATCAACCACACATGTTTGGGGTCCCCTCACAGGCATACCTGTGCAGTTTAACATTTTCAGGCTGTCAAATCTGCCTATACTTTAGGAACGCCGGGCTACTTATCTACTTATATCTTACTTATTTCTACTTATCTACTTATCGAAAATAAGTAGAAATAAGTAGAAATAAGTAGAAATAAGTAGAAGGTATGTTTTTTTGAGGGTTTTGTTGTTAGGAAGGTTTTTACTGGATTTGAGAGGGTTTTGAAGGGATGGCACGCAAACAGCAGCTGTCTTTTTATCACTGCAGCAACGTGAGAATGTGATTCGAATCTTTGCGGAACCATATTTTTGAGCCGCAGTAACAGCAGTTTTGTCAGCAAAGAACCAAGTTTTTTGCAACCCTCCCGCGTCTGGCCGCGGACATTTGACGACCCCCGGGTTTTTGTCCGCGGACATCGCGGACAAGTGTGTTCATTGGTGTTTTACCATGTTGTTTAGAGTCTCTTTATTCGTTGTTAATTGCGGACATCCGCGGACAGTCGCGGACAGAACTAGTCTGGTTCCTACTTCCCCCGTCCGCGGACAAATGCGGACAAAAGCGGACAAAACGCGGACAATGTCTTCCATCCTATTTCTATCCATTATCCTTTATTTAGGGTTAGCCCTCAGCACGGGTCTCCCAGTACTGTTTTCCTTGGATCTCAGAACTCAGACTACAAAGACAGGCTCTTTGGCACGGGCAAGAACACTATGAGCAGACTCCGAAAACATGCATGAAATTTCCAAATTTCACAATTGCCAATCGAAAACCTCCTGAAAATGGAAAATTCCATAAGTAGATAAGTAGAAATAAGTAGTTTTGAGGTTCCCATATTTCACTACATAAGTAGGATATAAGTAGATAAGTAGGACATAAGTAGTTCAAAAAAATCAAGCTACTTATTTCCTACTTATCTACTTATTTATATTGAAAGTAATTGAAATAAGTAGAAATAAGTAACTTATAAGTAGTTAACTAGGCACGCGCATCCGAAGTAGGAAATCATTAATGGTGGAAAACATGATGACCTGGCGAATGCCAACAGTGTCGGGGTGTCAGGACTGAATGGATGAGTGATGATGATAAAAAATGGGTTGACGAATAAAAACCTTGAATGACTAAAACCAGAATCAGTTCAAACATGAACCGAACAAGTGAAGGAGTAAACACATGAATTTTGCAGTACAGTGCAGGATCAATCCACAACCTTGGCCACCCACTGCAACATGATGCAAAATCCCCATGGAGTCTGAATCGGTTGAGCAATCTGGGCGTTTCCTGTTGCGCCATGGTGGCGATTCATGGGTACTGGTGGAGCGTAGATCCTCGGGGAGCATCAGCTGTGGCACACTTAGTCAGTCTCAAAAGGAACAGCATCGGAGAAATTCAGAATAGCTAAATTATCAGCATACGAACGAAGTGTGAATGAGTCAATTGGATCTTACTCAATAGTATGCATCATTAGCATATTAATTCAGCATTCAAAATTTATGTATAGTATATATCATTAGCAAATACTTAATGTCATCTATTAGCATTTACTAGCACCCAAATTACAATCCATGAATAATATATGAATCATTGGCATCAATAGTGTATATCATTAGCATGGCTTATTTAATGGATCTCCGGGTCGGTGTGACATTTTCCGTTGTGACACATCACCCACTGACCTGGCACAGCCTCGCAGCAGTTCCCCGAGATCCCAACAAGGCAGGGCGCGCAGCGCAGCCGTGCTCCCGCGGTTGATGCGCAAGGCATGTGATGGGTAGGAGGATGACGTGGTCGTTAGATGCAAAGGTGTGTAGTATCATATCAGGCTCAGGGGTATGGTTATACTAGGGGAGTAGATGTAAATAGTATCATATATTGAGGTATGTTGCTGAGACATCAGGCCAAACAGGCATATGATCCAAACAAATGGTTTTCAAGATGCAATCCCTCAAACACAACGGCCATTTCGACTCATCATCGAGTCATCTTGTTGGACTACTATCACATGTTCGACCAATGTAGTTGTTTAAAATGTATCGACAAAATTCAGCAGCTGAACATCGCAGTTGTACATATGTCTGTAGGCCAATACCTGAACATCCCCTAAATACCCAAACTAGTCTTTGATTGGATAGTCTACCTATGTTCTAGATGGTTGTGACCCATAGCATCCCATAGCCATGTCCAACAACATGCACCAGCTGTGGGGATGCTCAGCCAGTGTGGATTCGCCCGCAAGCTTGAGCTGCACAACGAGCCAAAATACTTGCAGCAGGCGGGGTCTTTGGTCATTAGGGCAATTGGTGCACATGAGTTGTTGAAGGGTAATATGAGATTCATAGTTGATAACGCCTAAGAATGCTTAATTGATTGATCATTGTGGTGAATAATTTAAGTGCTAATGGTCAATGATGACGCTGTTGATAATGGCCGATCATGGGTAGTGATGGTTGATCACGATAAATCACTATATAGATATTGGTGACGATGGTTTATCACAACTGATAATGTCATTAGAATGGTTCAGATTGAAGTTTCATCGACATCTGATTCAATGAAAGTTGTCGTTCAATAAGCAGCTTTCATCAGTGGTTAAAGGTTAAATCACCCATATTTGATTTCAGAATTTGACCATCAGTCAAAGAATGTACAAACTACAAACCCTCCGGCTGTACAAACCATGCCATACCTATCCAATCAACTGACTCGCACTTCAAAATATCAAGAATGGTGGATGCGTCGCATCCTACTCAAATAGCAAGTGATCTTGGAGCACCGCAGGAGAAATATATCATAGTCGTTATAAACTATGAACCAATGACCGGTCAAATGTTTTGTTTCAACCGTGTAGCTGCCGATCCTTGTTTTCTCTCACAATCATGAGTTTCATGAGTCTTTTCTGAATGCTGACTCAACTTTGGTAGCACAAAACACATGGCAAGTTTTGGTTGAGAAAGAGAGAGAGAGAGAGATGAATTGTTGACAGGGCACTGCAAGGGATGATATAGCGACACCCAGGCCCCAACCAAGAGTGTGACAGCTCGAAACCATCTCACAACTGACCTGCAAAAGTCTCAGCAGGATCCGCGACAAATCATTTACAAACCAGCATTTGACAAATGACAGGCGACCCATGCAAAGGGTGCAAGTGAAGATCTCAATATTATTCATGTTGCACAACAAATGCATGGCCATCAACGAAGTGAACTCTGCCCTCATCCCAGCGATTGCAGCGCCAAATCGCCAGCCAGACCCATGGAGCGGCCATACTCCGTGAAGGCCCAGAAGGCTTTGCCAGTTCTCTTGGCCAAATCCAGGATCAACTGGCACAACCGAGCATGGAGCTCCGCATCAACCCTGGTGGGTTTCAGGGGGTGATTGGTTGACTGATCAAACTGGTCAAGGGGTGGAAAATCAAACACTTCTGAGATAGATTGAACAACCAACGAGTGCAAATAGGGTTCTAGTCCAAGTTGGGAGGTTCACCATCCTGTGGATAGCAACAAGCTCCTGGCATCCGGGTGGTGAGTTGTCGTGTCGTTGGAGTACCCTGTGCCAAATTAGATTTCTCCATACGCTGGGTTCCGTGAAACCATCGAAAGTTCTGGCTTAGCCAAGATGTGAGGATCAAAGTCTTAGTTTCCAGCAGGATATCTTTTGAAAAAGCTCCCCCCGTAATTTCCGGACGCTGTCCACCATTTGTCATAGATGCACAGAGTCTATTTCTCAGCCACAAAGTTCACAGTTGTCCGGTCTTGGAATTGTTGGTGGCAGGTGATTCATATCAGGTCGAAAGTGTGGCAAGACTGGATTGATCAGCTTCACCGAAATGTTGCATGATGATAGACCGGTGGGATAAATCCGCGGACAAAAGCAACATGTTGCTTTTTTGTTCCAAACAAACGATCCGACAGCATGCTGTTCTACTGTTGACCCTGTTCAGTATAAATTGTCTTCAAACTACATGAGTGAAGGGACTACCGATTGACTGCTTGTGATATTTCCCCAAAAAGTCAACCAAAATTACTACCGTTACCTCTCCATGATCGGCAGGTCAGACCTTCGTACGGGCCTGCTATTCTGAGTTACCCGCTTGGATTTCGGTGCTGAGTGAACGTGATTCGACCAGCGGCAAAGCACTACATTGGTTATTAGTATCACGATCCTACTGGAACATGTTTCGAGAAGATTATCCCAATTCCATCACTTGCATGTCGATGACCTAAGTTGGGAATTCGATGATTGCAAAATAAACATGTGCAAAACCTTTGTGGACCAATAAAACAACCGGAACCTCTCCACAGTCACTATTTTGAACCGGACCAAGCTTCGCAAAACCTAGTTGGTCCCATGGATATGACTGGCCCAATATTTCTGGGCAAGTCAATTCAGGGATGTTGGCATTGCACAGGTGAAACGCCATCACGGCTATCAAGTTGCTTTGACTTGAACCTTTGTGTACTACAGATTCGCATGGATCCACCCTTGTGATACTATGTTATCGTGAAAAAAAACCTCCGGACCCATTACTCGCCATAAAGATCCATAAAGAACATCCTCGGGATCCATTACTCGCCATCATTAACATGAATGATCATAGCTACGCCGTAAAAAACATTAATGATTTATCATAGCTACTGTTCGTTCAGCATGAGGTAGTCATTATTGGAGGCTCAGTAACCCTAGAAACCATCCGGGGATGCCCCCGTGACATCCCGTGACCTTTGAAGTCTTGAGGACCGACCGGGTTGCCGCCCATTTCGGGTCATGCTTCTGCTGCGAACATCTCTGGTCCAAGTGATCTCAAGGTGGGAAACCAAGGCCGGGTGGAGCAGGGTGAAGTTGTTGGTTTTATACACACTGCCATCGCAAATACCCTCCGGTAAACTAACCTGGCAATGGATTTTAACCATATTTTCTAGTGAAACCCTGGGAAACCATCAATAAATGAAGGATTTTCCAGTGGCAGGTTAGTTTACCGGAGGGAATATTGAGATCTGTTCCACGCCCGCCTGCTAGCTGCTTCTTGTTGCAGGATGCTTGGGTTCCACAGTCTTCATGCTATGCAGAACTGCCAAGAATGATGGCCCCTATCTGGGGTGCTACTGTAGGTAGGTATTAGGTCAGTGTTGCTCATGCGTTGACCATATGGCAGGGGGCCGTCAATACACTGTACCCCTGGTGAACGTCCCACAAAGGACCAAACTAGTTTCTGTTGGGATGTTCATCTGCCCATTTGTGGGTTGGTTGATATTGACCCATAGCCATCTTCAATTTGAGGATCATTACCAATTGCTCATAGGCGGCAGTTGTTTCAAGGTCACAGCCACCACCAATGGGTGATTGGCTCTTGGAACCAATCTAAGTCCGTACGGGGATCATTATTAACCAGGCTGTTTTCCCTATAAAATGGTTGGTTAATACCCTCATTATTGGTTTGTTACTATTGACCCATAGCCATCTTCAATTTGAGGATCAGCCGGTTGTTTGCGAATCTTCCGGCGGCCATCAGCCGTTCGGCTCTCTCAGTGATTTCTCAGCCTTTGGCTGTGATGTTTGAAGACAGGCTTGGAAAAGGACAGCCAGCTGGTTGGAGGGGGACACACCACTGGTTTGGAAATCTATAGGGTTATATGAGTTGTATGATGTTAAATGTGTATTTTATAAATTGTCGCTTGGGGAAAGTTAATGTGTCCGGTCTTGACGACGCGATTCAATGATGACAAATGCTAATGGACCTCCAGTGCAAACAAACCAAATGGATAAATGGTAAACGATCCATATTGCGGCCCTTATGGGCATGCATAGGGTCTTTGACAGTCACACTGAAATTTGAGTGCTCATGCCTGGCTGGCTTGTATTATCTTTTCAACCTGCTTCATCCAAACATTCCTACCAACAATAATCACACATCAAAGACTCTCTCTCTCTCTCTCGCTCGCTATGTACGGATATAGGTTGGTATGGTCAGGAAAGGTACAAAGCAAATATGGTATGGTATTGGGTGTAGTGTACTGTATGGTGTAGTGTATAGAGTAGGGTAGTGTGAAATGATCTTATGTACGTATGTATCTATACAAATACGTATGTACATACGTATGCATTTGTGAACATTTGCCCGCATGTGCGTATGTATAAGCCCATGTATTCTATGCATTCATGAGCATTTCGAATACAAAAATCAAAAAAAACAATGTAGACTATTTGGATAGGGGTACCCCCAAATAATAAACCAACCATCACTTGGGGGGTCCCCTATGGTTTGGGAAACCTCCATGTGATGTCCGTTGAAATCACCGATGACCGCTGCCACTGCACGGCTCAGTCTCCCACCTGGCTCTGGCATCGCTTGGCACCTCGAGCCGCGCACGTCGTTTCTGCTCCGCGTTTTGCTTCATGACCTCTGTGCGGGTGCTGCGGCGCTGCAGTGGAACAGCGAGTGGTTTCACAGGTTTCGACACCTTTTCACAGGTTTCATGTATATATATATATATATATTATCATTTTTTTCGTACATGTGTGTATGTTTACTGTACATATGAGGTATGACTGAAATATTCTGAAATATTCATAACTTTGGTAAGAGGATTTCATGTTGCTAGTCTTATACTAGCAAAATGTGACTGTGTGACAGTGATGGATAAGAATGCAATAAAGTCAAGAGTTTGGATGGCCAACAAAAAAGACACAACATATAGTCTAGTCATACGCTAAACTGCAACAGGTAGGAAACGGCCGGACACAGTCTTTTCCAGGGTCGCTGGAGTGTAGTTGAACAATGTCGAAGAAAACTATGACAACATGCTAAGTGGAAAGACAACATTTTACCTTCCAAAACCAGATGCAGCAAAAATAGGTGAATCTCTTGAACAAACATTCCTTGTCACCCTGTCAACATCCCCGTGATTGGTCATATCGTTGATGCCACTTCCCGGAACGGTCAAAAAACACAAAACTAAACATTGAATCCTCAACAATATCTATACATAGCCAATAAGCCAATCTGCGAGATGGAAACTCATCTTCCATTTGTCCCAACATTCAGTCCAGAATGAGTGTTAACAGAACATGTTGTGGTTGTTGTTTTTTTTTCAACAGCAACTTTGAGGTGATAGCCGCTGAAACATCTTGCAAATTGACTTTTCCCGGATAGTTGATAGTAATATATAGTAATATGCATGTGCGTTTGATTTTTTTAGCATACGTATCCATACAGAGCCCACAAATTGTATGCATATAAAGTAATTATATAATCATTCTATAATGGTTTTTGCTCACGCCCCCCTTAACGGCCCTGGAGAATTCGGTCATTTTGCAGTTGTATCGTGTTCATCTCTGGTGCGGCATGCGTTGCTTGGGGGGGGGATATAACGTTCGTGTGGCAAGGATAACCCTTGTTGTCCATGATGTTTTGGCTTCAGGTGGCCATGTGGTCTCTTCCGTCCGCGTCTGACGTGTTCTCGGTTAGTGTTGGTCTTTGCTTTGTCGTGCTGTGTCGTGATCAAGTTCACATGATCTTCCTCCACATGATCATCATCACAACGATCAACAACATCATGACCAAGTTCATCATCATCATCATCATCATCATCATCATCATCATCATCATGATCTTCATCTACATGATCATCTTTCTCCTCATGAACTTGAAGGTGTCCGTTTTTTTGGTTTTCAGGAATCACTACCACATGTTTTGCCCCCCTAGAACTACGACTTCACAGCCTCGAAATCATGTAAAACGCAGGGTTAAATGAACATGTCCTAAAATGCGCGCCAGCACAAAATCCTGTAAGGGTTGAGAAAACACTTCAGATGTCAAAATCAGAACGAGCAAAAGGCGCGGGACCGTTACAGCGGGCGTGACCTAGTTTTTGGTACTGTATTGCTATATTCTGAATGCGTTCCTGAACTTGTAGTGATAGGGGGTCTGTTCCCAATGTTTGAAGTGATCATTAGAGGTGTGGTCATGGCAAAGCTTAGGGTAGCTGTACGTCAGATGGGTAGCCTGGGTGGCCATGCTTTGTATCTGCTGGGTCTCTCCATGATTGGTGTTTGTTTTAATAAGCTGCTGCTAGCCCCATGATTGACTGATGTATACCAAAGACCATCGGACATATCAAGCAGTATGAATGATTGATGATATGTATGTAAACAATATGAAGGCTTGATGACTACTGATGATTGGAATAATTATCAACTAATCATTGTAAGTTTTATCAAGTCATTGTTAATGGTTTCAAAAAAAAAACGAGTCATCACCCAACCATTCCCAAATACCAGAGAAGAAACAACACATGACAATCAAAGAACCAACTAGTAGTTGTCTAACCAGGATTGTACGTAATTTTTGGTTATTCTCTCCTATTACTGACCACCAGAATCCCCTTTAAAACATGTTGAAAGCCAGCAACCAGCCTTTGGTATTGCATGGTTTTATCAACACGTCTTGAACGATGCTTCTCCAATAGCTTCTCCCTACCGGAGTGGCCACCCCAATCGAACCTCCAACATCCACGCGCCACTTCGCAAGTCTTCCCCTGCAGTGCTGGCACCGGCGCAAGTACATTGTCAGGTTGAGGACATAAGCATGATGAAACTACTGGGAGGTCCGTAGTGAGAAGCCACCCAAAACTGTAAATACCTTTCATTTCCGTGCAAAGCATGATGATAGATGATGGATGATAGTATCAAGATAATAGATTAATGGATGATGATTGACGGATCAGGGTTGATATCGGGCGATGGTTGAGGGATTAGATCATGAAGATGAAGATCAGGACATGATGATGATCGTTTGGTCAGTCCGTACGTAGGTATAACCTCGAAATACGTCATAGTTCTACCAGTATGACTTCCTATGGATCGGGTCTAAAGTCTTCGACCTTACCAACCATCTGTCACTGGGCTGCTTTCAGGGGCTCCCGGAGGTGTTTCGGAACCACACTGACTTGGTCGGGGGCATCTGACAACCACTGCAACCGGGAACTTCCCTGTGTGTCCCGAGGAAAGTCGTGCCAGCAAGGGAAGTGAATCAGCTCCTGAGTGATATAGCAAAAGGTTTGATGTTTGATTCATGACCTTTGGTGGATACCCTCGTATTGGTGATAAATCAAAATCAAACATTAGTGATCACCAAACATTAGTGATCATCGAGGGTCTACCAATCCAGATTTTTGATTTGATAATAAATTAGATAGGTTCATTAAGAACTAATTAGTGGTTAATCAGAGTGGTGGTCTATGAATATGAAAATAGTGGTTAATTAATATTAACCATTCATCCATCCATAGATTCATCCGTCTATTACTATTAAATAATGGTTAATTAATATCATAGCTAATCCATTCATCCACGGTTGGTCCGTTAATTCCTCCTGCATTGGGAACTGATGGCCGCTGAACTTCAGGGGCCGTTCAAGAATTCCACGCACCAGCCGCGGGCGGTGCTCCTCTCCATGCGTCTTCACAGCTGCACGACACTTGCACAGCGGCGTCCTGGGTCCAGTTTGCCATGGTGGTACTGACCATCCAGCTGTGACTATAGCCATTTTGAGTAGGACTGTCCAAGTCTGATCACTAGGGGAACCACCCGTTTTGGGGGTACAGCGTTTTTGGGCAAACCAATAAAATTGTTCAATAGATGCGGCATATAAAGGCCAAATGCAGTGTTACGAATTGGTGCAACTCAAACCATTATAAGCAGTTTAAGATGTAGCAACAATCTCATTGAGCATAGTCGCCCTTGATTTCCGACGATTGTCCCGACAAAAAAACTAGGTTGATTGCTGATGAGTGTATGATATCATGTGGCTAAGGGGAAGAAGAACCTTGTTTCATAGGAAAATGCAAGGTCGCAAAAACCGGTTTCCAGTTCTTTCAATGGCACCTAAACCTAGTCGTGCTTCTTTGAGCAAGTTACGTAGCATCATGTGCCATTCATGAAATATTTTGTAGTATTATCATTGACCAACATTCACCACTAAGGACACAATCTTTACCATCAACATCAATCAACCATCACTGCACGAATGATGATCAATAATATTAATCGTCTTCACCAACAGTTCACCATCATTTCAATGATTATGGACACAGGTTCATTTGTTACACTTGCTTATTATTCCTGGTCAATTTGAACCATCAGTGGTTGATGATTTATTGACCAATGGTTCATGGGTTGCAACCCGTATTGTGAAAACATATGGGTTGGTGAATGGTTCATAGTTATAACTGATGGTCCTTCACCAATGGTTCACCAACCAATGGGCAACTGGTGAGTGGTTCATGGTGATAATTGATGCTTCGTGAACCGTTCGCCGGCGGTTCAAAACGGTTCCTCCAAGCGGGTGTTTCTCAAGTGAGAGGGTACCCCCCAAATCATCCAGTAAAAACCATTTACAATGATAAACGAACCATTGTAGCTGGTAGATCCCCCATGATTGTTTTCTATTTAGTTGTTAAAAACCATCATTTTTTGCTATAATCAACCAATATCCCCATTGTTTATGCCCAGTCATTTGTTTATCGGGATATTGCTTTATCAGAATGCTTATTGTTATCCATTGTTTTTGCCATCTTAATTGATCGTTCTAATATGGCCAGCTAAAACTGGTTTACAATTATAGCCGGTATATTCCATCTATTTTCTTGTCAGTAACCGGAAATGGCCATATTTTATTATATCTTGTATAATCCGTTCTAATACGGCCATATAGCCAGTAACCATTGGTTATGGCCAGCTAAAACAACCAACGGATATGGCCGCTGGCATGGCACCTCCCACGAAACGGCTTCGTTGGCTGCACCTCGAAACGGTACGGCGCAGGCAACGAGACGGCACGGGGAAGCCGCCTGCGCTTGGAGCAGCGCAGAGCCGTAGGACTTTCCGTGGCTTGGATGGTGAGCTGTGGTTGATGAAGGGTTCAATGGTTGATGACGAAAAGGTTGATGGCTTATGGTTGATGATTTATGGTTGATGACTAGTGGTTGATGACTAGTGGTTGATGACTAGTGGTTGATGACTCATCGTTGACGATTCATGAATGGTTAATGATGGATTCATGAATGATGATGATTGATAGTTAATGTGATTGAACTGATGGTTGATGCTTGACGTTAATCATGGACTAATGGTTGGTTGATAGTTGATTGATGGTTGATTGATAGTTTATCAGCGGATCAACTTTGGTGATCGGATGGTTGATGAATGGTTAATTCATCTTTCACAAACCGTTGAACATCTTTGGCCAATAGTCATTGGTTGTGGTTGACGATGATTAATGCCTAGCAAATCTATCTTGAGTCATGTGAGTCATGTTTCACCGCAGTTCTGCGACCTGGCAGCAGCAACTGATTCAACCTGGAACCGCCGTAGGTGATAAAGCCCTTCATTGACAAAGATCCAGCGCCAAGTCTTTTGACACGCGGCAACTACATCTGTCAGAAAGCGACATGTGTTCTTCTAAGAGCGAATTCGAAGGCGGTTCAAAAATGTCGTTTATCACACTGAGAATCAATACGAAGGTCAAATTATATATATATATAGTGACGTTCAATATGATCGCGAGCAGCAAATTGATCGTTCATTTGAAGGCTTTGGACCATTTGTGATCCTGGCCCTTGCTTTGGCAACATGGCCTAGGGCCATGGCCGTCCCCGGCTCCTCAGTCCTTCCTGAATGTTGTCCAAGGTGCGTTGTTGTTGCGGAAATCTCCGCCCATGGTACTCGATAAAATCTTTCAAATGAAGCCAAACCTGGGAACCTGACTCAGAACCGCGCACAGACTGTATAGAAGCACGTCTCGCTAGAATGTAGCGGTCTTCATTTGGCAGCCGCACTGGCACCGCGCGCAAACGTTTTGGTGGGATATGAGGGTTCCAAAAGGCCTGATCTGCAAACTTCAACACCTGGTCGTTGCGGTTCGGCACAATGGTCATGGACTTGTTCCGACATCTAAAATTTACAGTAAAAAAGACTGTTTGGTCAATCTAAGGATGTAAACTGATCGAATTGCTTTGCGCATATGCAGAATAATGCAAATGTACATTGTCAATGTAGATATATGAAACTATATAAACATATTGACAAACGTTCACAACTAGCATTTTATATGAGTCCTCTTGAGTCCTCACCAGAATTGACCCCGCTCCAAAAGAAGGTAAGCTACTACAAGCAGCACCCAACACACGGCTGTTGAGCACTCGCCTTGGCACTGAGGATGGGCCAATCCATTGGCATCAGCATCTTTTGAAGGCTTGGCGTGGCCAAAGGCTCAGCCTCCTCGTGTTGGAAAGTCATGTGCAACTCCAAGACATCTTGATGCTCTGTGTTCACATCCTTAGACAGCAAAATCATCCGCAAAATCCGATTTCAACGGCCGCGATCTGAGCAGTGGGGACTCCTGAAATCATGCTGGTGGTTTAATCTCCGACTGACAATGGTTGAGCAGTGGGGCATCAATTAACCATCAGTTGACCATTATCAATCACTATATAAAGCATCAATCATCCATTGATTGACCGCGAGTTATATTCCGGATCAAAAACAGATTGCGGAAAGTGAAGAAGGCGATGCAATCAGCATGTATGTTTTTTTGATCTTTTGTTTTGTGTGTGGGTGACATGCAGGTGCAATGCAGGAATCATTCGAACAAATCTGTGCATCTTACATGGTAAATGTTTTATGATATTTGATCATAGTAGATCATAGTAGTAGCATGATGTACAAGGGCTATTGAGTCGAGGCTCGATGTGGACAAATTACGAGGAAAATGCCATGTACTTAAAAACCGGCTGCTCCAGGTATTCAACCCTTACCTTCAAATGCCACGACGCTGTTGCTTAGAGCTTTGTCCTGGTGCTTTGAGAAGAGCATTGGCCATGGCTATTCGATCAACCCTTTGCAACACCACAACTCGAGGTCAGGGACCAAAACCATAGGGAACACAATGAGGAAACATAAGTGGGTGAAAGGGAACAGAATTGAAACAGTTGTACCACCTTGTACGTGGAACAAACTAAAGCATACGAAACATTATGAGTAAACACTTCGATTGACATAGACCCCAAGCTTGTGGTAGTTGTGGCCATCCACTGCAACCCCAACACAGCCCACCAAGACCAGGACTCCAGCAGAAGGGTCAGCTGTTGTACCTCCGCTACAGTTCCGTCAGATCTCCGGCTGGCTGTGCTTCTGCTGCGGGCTGCACTGCTGCTGCGGGCTGCACTGCTGCTGCGGGCTGCACTGCTTTCCAGCCGGGTCTGTTGCACCTGCAGCAGTGTCATCGTTGCCAGCTGGAACGCCGTGAGAACGGTCGATAGAAAAAAATGCACTAAAGAGATGCATCAATCATGTCATACATATCTGATTGGTGGTTGAACCACCCCTGTGAAAAATATGTGCAAGTCAACCAACCATTTGTTGATAATTCATAGGGAAAAAACAAACCTTTAAAACCACCAACCAAATGTACATATGCAAATAAATTCACCATTCTCACTTTTTTCGTGAATAACTGTTGTAACAATATACATACGGCTGTGGGTGAAAAACCTGTACCCCTGGTTCCCATCATTCACCATTGTTTTCCTTCTTTTTGTTGGGTATCATCCCTCATTATTGGTTGGTTACTGTTGACCCATAGCCACATGTAGATTAAACCAAAAATATATTCAATGTGGTGCGTGTGCTTGCTTGCGTTCCAATATGCGAACATATTGCTGCTGTGATACATATCCCATGATTTTAAACTTCTTGGCAGGCAAATATTCTATTTGATACGTGGCTGTCCTATACTAACCATACAATAATAGCCGTTGTTACTATGATGAAGCCACCCGTTTTGGGGTTACACATCTTTCGACAACCCCATATAGATTCCCGCTTGGTCGACCATACTGTTGGTTATCTTTCCCTGTCATTTACCAATATAATCACCTATGAATAATGGTAAATGACCACCAAACCCATATAATCACCAATCATGGTTAGTTTTTACCAATGCAATCACCTATAAATCACCAGGAAAACAAAGAACTGTCACCTTCGAAAGCATATGGTGATCCCACGACCAGCATGTTGAAAACATCGCCTTTTTGGATGCACTCATGGGTTTGGTACCAAGATAGGAAGAAAACTATGGCAACTATGGTAGCGTATGGTATAAGTAGAAGTATAACCTTCAGAGAGGTTGTAAGTATAAGTATACTTCTAAGTATAAGAAAATTAACCATACTCAAAACTATGGTTGTAAGTATAACCTCTCTAAAGGGGGGCGGGTAGGGTCTGTCGACATTCTCAGTATGGAACCCCAGTGGTGCTCTCATCCTCAAGCAAACCTTTGCGATGGCAAAACTATCACTTCTCTCCCCAGCCATGACAACAACAGTCTGTGAGGGGAATCTTCGTGATGACACTGCCAGTTTGGCACTCTGAGTAGTTGCAAGGCAATCAATTAGCAACCATCAACTGCCATCAGTTCTCAACCATGTCTGAACTGGCTTGTTTTTTGCAGTCAACCACCCATCCACCTCAACCACTAATCAACCATATTCAACAACCATTAACCATCCATTAATCATCATGACTCCAATCAAAGGATTAATCAATATGAGTCTTGATGGGTGTTCCACTGTGATGTCCCAAGCACGGAACACTTCCCAAGCGGGAAGCCCCAATCAGTTTTCAGCAATTATTTCTGTATAGAGTTTATCTCTGCTACCCTGTAAGAATTGATTGATCATTGAAAGACAAACAATTGTCGACACTTTTCTGCACAGGTTTTGTGTGTTCAACCTTCTACACTGACCATGGGAAATAACAAACATTCAAAAACAACAAACATCGACCAACCATGTTCATGTCTTCCAGAGCCTCTTCAGGAGCTTCAGGTTGCATGCGCGACTCCGAATCTTCCTGGAAGGCAATGAGGTGGAAAGGTTTGGATGCGCCATAGAGACCGGGCACTGGGACGTGATACATGTCCACAGCCACGCGGTTTCCCGCAGTGCAGCGCAAAGAGACCCGCAAACACTCGGGGCAAGCGGAGCCGCGCCGGGAGGACTCAGCTTCACCTGTGGTGCCACAGCGTCCGACTTGCGATATTTCTGATCTATACTGGTACACACCCCCATTCAGCCCAAAAACTGCAATGTCTTCTGCTGGGGATGGTTGACCCTTGGTTGCCAATCCATTCGGCTACAAGATCATTCGCAGTATATGCACAGGTAGGAGTTTCTCATACCCTAGTGGTAATTCCTCTATACACCCTCAACTCTCAGTGATTTGGTGACGGCATGTATTCAGTTTGTTGAAAGTCGTAAGTCAGCCAAGTCTATGTCTAATTTTCATCACTAAAATTTAAGAGTAAGTGTAGGACATATCACCATCAACATATTCCAAACATGTTCAAACAAGTTTCTCAGGACTAATGCAAAGACCGGATTAATAAACCCCCCCCTATAGGTCAACAAGGTCAACAAGGTAGGGAGCTTACCCTGTGAAAAGTGACCGCCCCTAAGTAAACGCCCTCCACTGTTTTTAAATTGATTTCAATTGTTGTTTAATTGATTTCAATTGTTTTTAAATTGATTTCATTTTTTTAAAATTGATTTCAATTGTTTTTAAATTGATTTCAATTAGTGTTAAATTGATTTCAGTTGTTTTTAAATTGATTTCAATTTTTAAAATTGATTTCAATTTTTAAAATTGATTTCAATTGTTTTTAAATTGATTTCAATTGTGTTTAAATTGATTTCAATTTTTTAAAATTGATTTCAATTGTTTTTAAATTGATTTCAATTAGTTTTAAATTGATTTCAATTGTTTTTGAATTGATTTCAATCTTTAAAATTGATTTCAATTGCTTTTATGTAAATTGATTTCAATTGTTTTAAATTGATTTCAAAAAGGGGGGTTCCAGGCTTGTGGGGGGTACCCTTTGTGAGCTCCTAAAAAGTTGTTTTCTTAATGGATTTTAAAAGGCGGGTAATAAAGAAAAACACATAGACTTTTTAGGGAATCTAAGCCCATTAGCCATGAGAAGCAATTGGATTGATAAGGGTTTTCAATTAAAACTAATTTAAAACTAAAGGAAAAAGCAAAAAAAAAAATCCTAGGGATCCAGAGGGGGTTGATTAACTAGGGGGGGTTTTTGGCTGTACTTAACTTATTAGGGGGTGAAATCAGAGCCTAATTAACTTTAGTAAGGACCAGGGTCTGTGGATGA
>VSDK01014325.1:167190-233890 GCA_009767595.1 Symbiodinium kawagutii | reverse complement strand
CCTGTGGCGCAAAACAACCACGGCGTTGCAAACAACCCAACCACCCAATAATTTCCACCCCCGACAGGATTCTGTAGATGATCGGAGAAAGCCAGCAAATCGTTCCCGTTCCTCGTCGTCGATCAGGAAACGGTCAAAAGGTTTGCCAGCCAGGCTCATTGTGGTTATGATCAAATGCCTCGTTGGCGCTGAACAATTAGTGTGACTGTTTCACATCAATCCTGTCCGAAAATAATGAAAAAGCAATAACAAATTTTCAGATACAGCAGCAACAACTTCTTGATAACATTTTACGCGTCCTACGTTGTGGCTTCCAATTATCTCAGCCCAAACATATCAACCTCTCACTCTTCATTGTGAGATGGGCCTAAGCACGATAATAAAATCAAAAACAAGGTTGGTCAACTGGGTGTCGGCCCCTCACCCAAGCATTTTACCTTCATTGTGTACCCCTAGCATGATACAAATTCAATACCAGTGTTGTATATAGCTTTGTGATCTGTGTTGTTAATTTTCTTGTCATGATAATATGTGCATCCGAACAAAACAAAAAGACAAACACAAAACAATAGCTCAAACCAACGCACAGTTGCTGCACACATTGTCCTTCCCCACAGATCTTGTAGTCGCTATCCAAGAGAACTTCACCATCGCTGATGCCCCGCAACATTCGTCGAAAACTCGACACCAAGGATTCCGCATCAGCAGTCTCCAAGAGTGATTCGATCCAAGACCTCACCCAAATGTCCAAGGCATATGATAGCGAAATGCTTGCCAGCGTGAAGCTCATCTCCGAGAGACAAATGGAAGGCAGGGAAGTCCAAACAGTAGCGTCATCGAAGAGAATGAAGTACATGCCAATGTCTACGAAGGCATGTAGTACGTTGAAGGGGATTGTGACCGATTTGTCAACAAATCCCAACATAAGAATTCGTGTTGTTGCCATGTAGGACTTGTTGTAAGAGAAGGCCATGAGATCGGATGAATCCAAAGAAGTGCATACCGCAAGCAAAAGATGACCGATGTGCAAAATATAGCACGCAATCTTCATTAGTCTGGGAGTGACGGTCACCATGTCCGCTCCAACAACAATATTGTGGAAATAAGCAAGCAATAAAGCCAAGCATGTTCCAACATTGGCGAGTCCTGGCATCAGAACTGCCTCTCGCAAGGTAAACAAGACACTTGGCAGGATAAAATGGCACAGACCTTTGCAAATCAACTTGTAGTTCTTCAGTTGTATCTTCCGCAGTCTTTCCTCAACTCGAACATCCTTTCGATCTGGAGTTCTCCGGCCACAGAAGTTCATCACTTTGGAAAAGCTGTCATGCGTAATTCGTACATGGAAAAACAGCACAAGCAAAACGACCCAGCAAAATACTCCGGAAGCCATCCAACCCATGTCCAGCAAGCAATTCACGGGCAATTGCGAAGAGAAGCAAGGTGACCGTGGCTGGTTGGGATCTTCTATGATCAGCAACTCAGTGAGTTGCATTGAGCAAATGAGCGCCATCAAGCACCATTGGACATCATGTTGCAATTTATCAACCACAGTGGGGTCTCTATCATTGGAGTGATGATGCGGTTCAGGCCTATGGAACCAAAGAACACACGAAGGATTGGTTATGCATCTGTCACTCAACCACTATCAACCATTATCCGCAATGATACTGACTCACAGGTCGCCAACCATACCAGCACTAGCCATAGCTAACACATTGGCAGTAGCAGTACCACGATGCACAGCGGTGAAAGCCGCCAGCGGCCAGCGATCGATGTCGGCTGGCAAATGATAGCAACCAGTACCCATTCACTGAAGGGTTTCTCAGAATAGGGAACCCCGAACATGGTGGAGTAATTACTACAAATGATGAATATTGGATGATTTGGGGGGTCCCGTATTTTGAGAAACAACCACTGATCAGTTACTTTTGAAAACCTCTCTGACGTACTGATAGTTTCGCCTAACAAACATGCACAAAATATGCACATATCTACCATCTACATCTGCCCAATCATGTATACACATGCACGCATGACTACATGTTGTGCATTACATGTAATTTAGGCAACCAATGAGATTGACCGATGATACAGCAATACTCATCAATTGCCAATGTCGCAAAGACATGCCGGATACAGCCCAATGATACTGACCCATTGGATGATATGAAGTGGTTGATTATCTGAGCGACCAATAACTCTTTATTACAACCAATGCACAAAACAAATATATGGATCAAAAGGAACATGAGACTCAAAGACCTCGAGTGCGCAAACCATGCCAAAGACATGGAATCTGTGAAGAACCCTCGTCGATTCTTAGGGTTATATTATTTACGGATACCTTCTTTTGCTGCTGCTGAATACTACTGGCTGCTGCTTGCCAACCACCCATTCGGCCACCGGGACGATACACCAAATGCATGCGTGGAGAACCTATGGTTGCTGATCGGTGGGTGCAAAGAACTGCTGAGTTGGAAAAAAACATCCAGAAACAACATTGGCAGAATGCTGCTTCACCTTTCATGCAACTCTCCTCCAACCTCCAAAGAAAACCGTGGAATATTGGCACGTCCTAAGGGTCGGATATCATGAAATCAAAGGTCAGGGGTATCCTTGTTCCCAATATCATCATGGTTGAAGCTGATTGGTTGGTAACCATGCAATGTGTATATGCATTGTTCGCTCTGCACACATGTACGTGTATATTTGTTGAGTTATTTAATGTCGTATACAGGGATACGCCACATCCATCATGTAACCAATGCCTGCCCACTCACACATACCTATAGCAAGTCTATCTTGAGTCATGTGAGTGATTTTTCACCGCAGATCCGCGACCCGCAGCTACTGATTCAACCTGGAACCGCCGTGGGTGATAAAACCCTACATTGACAGAGATCCAGCGCCAAGTCTTTTGACACGTGGCAATTACATGTGTCAAACAGCGAAATGTGTTCTTCTATGGGCTAATTCGAAAGCAGTTCAAAAAGTTCAAAAATCACACTCACGTTCAATACGGCAGTCAGATTACACTGACATTCAATATGATTGTGAGCAGCAAATTGATCGTTGATTTCAAGCCTTTGGACCATTTGTGATCCTGGCCCTTGCAGAGCGGCAGGCCTAAGGCCATGGCCTAGGCCCGCGGCTCCTCAATCCTTCCTGAATGTTGTCCAAGGTGCGTTGTAATGGCTGAAATCTCCGCCCATTGTACTCGATAAAATCTTTCAAATGAAGCCAAACCTGGGAACCTGACTCAGAACCACGCACAGACTGTATAGAAGCACGTCTCGCTAGAATGTAGCGATCTTCATTTGGCAGCCGCACTGGCACCGCGCGCAAACGTTTTGGTGGGATATGAGGGTTCCAAAAGGCCTGATCTGCAAACTTCAACACCTGGTCGTTGCGATTCGACACATGGACTTGTTCCGGCATCTAAAATTTGAAAATCTATGGATGTCAACTGATCGAATTAGTTGGCGAGAATGCAAATGTACATTGTCAATGTAGATATATGAAACTAAAAATATTGACACACATTCACAACCGTCATTGTATTTGAGTCTTCACCAGAATTGACCCCGTTCCAAAAGAAGGTAAGCACCACAAGCAGCACCCAACACTCGGCTGTTGAGCACTTGCCTTGGCACTGAGGATGGGCCAATCCATTGGCATCAGCATCTTTTGAAGGCTTGGCGTGGCTGTAGGCTCAGCCTCCTCGTGTTGGAAAGTCATGCGCAACTCCAACACATCTTGATGCTCTGTGTTCACATCCTTAGAGGTCAAAATCATTCGAAATCCGATTTCGACTGCGATCTGAGAAGTGGGGGCATGCCGGTCCTGAAATCATGCTGGTTGCTTTATCTCCGACTGAAAATGGTTGAGTAATGGCATCTATTAACCATCATTTAACCACTAATTAATTAATCAAGAACAAATTGCAGAAAGTGAAGAAAGCAATGTTTGTTTTTTGTGCGTGTGTGACATGCAGGTGCAATGCAATCATTTGAACGAGTATGATGCCATGCTAAGATATCACCCCGTGGTAACGCTGGGCGCATATTACATGGAAAATGTTTGAAGATATTTGATCATGTTAGATCATAGTAGCATGATGTACAGGGGCTATGGAGTCGAGGCTCGATGTGGACGATTACGGGGAACATGCCATGCACTTACAAGGTGGGCCCCCAACCACTTTTAAGTTGGTTTATAAGTAGCTAACTGGTGACTACCAGTTATAGGGAATATAACCCAACTTACAACTGCCAGGGGCCCACCTTGTAACAGCGAGCTGCTCCAGGTATTCAACCGTTACCTTCCAATGCCACGACGCTGTTGCTTAGAGCTTTTTTGTTCCGGTGCTCCAAGAGCAGAACAGCTCTTGGCCATAGCAGTTCCATCAACCGTTTGCAACACCACAACTCGAGTTCAGGGACCAAACCATAGGGAACAGAATGAGGAAACAAAAGTGGAACAAACTAACAACAGGGAACAGAATTGAAACAGTTGTAGCATCTTGAAAGTGGAACAAACTAAAGTATATGAAACATCATGTGTAAACACTTCGATTGACATAGACCCCGGACCGCTTGTGGTAGCTGTGGCTATTAACTCCAACCCCAACACAGCCCACCAAGACCAGGACTCCAGCAGCAGGGTCAGCTGTTGTACCTCCGCTACAGTTCCATCAGTTCTCCGGCTGGCTGTGCTGCTGCTGCGGGCTGCACCGCTGCCGGCGCTTTCCAGCCGGGTCTGTGGCACCTCCAGCAGCATTGCCAGCTGGAACGCCGTTCTCGAAGGGTCGATAAACATAACATGTAATAAAGTGATGCGTCAATCATGTCATACATATCTGGTTGGTGGTTGAACCACCCCTATGAAAAAATATGCTTGTCAATCAACCATTGGTTAACCATTCATTTGGGAAAATAACAAATGTTTCAAACCACCAACCAAAGGTACATACATATGCAAATAATCCCTCCAATTCAACCGTTGTCACTTTGGTTGTGAATAACTGTTGTAACAGTATACATATGGCTGTGGGTCGAAACCCTGTACGGTACCCATGGTTTCCCCCTCATTTACCGCTGTTTTCCTTCCTATTGTTGGTTATTATTTCTCATGATTGGTTGGTTGATATTGACCCATAGCCATATATAGTTGGTATATATCCCCTGCATTTGTTTGTTATCATCCCCTATCATTCACCATTAACGAGCTATTATTGGTTGGTTAGAGCCTTGACCCATAGCCACATGTACATAAAACCCAAAAAAAATCAATGTGATGCATTTGGTTGTTTAAAAAGAAAACGTTCCCATATGCGAACATGCATAATGTCTAACACATGGCACCCTGGATTCGAAACTTCTTGGCAGGCCCATGTTCTCTTTGACACATGGTTTTGTCCAGTTCAATGGTAGTACCTATACTAACCAGCCAATAATAGCTTTGTTACTATGATGAAGCTACCAAATTTGGGGTTATACATTTTTCGACAAACCCCATATAGATTCCCGGTTGGTATTGTTGGTTGTATGCCCCTGTTATTTACCAATATAATCACCTATAAATCATGCTTAGTTGACCACCAAACCCATTAAAACCAGGAAGACCAAGAACTGTTGACTTCGAAATATGGTGATCCCATGACCAGCATGTTGAAACCATCACCTTTTTGGATGCACTGGTGGGTCTGGTACCAAGACAAAAAGAAAACTATGGTTAGTGTAGATGTGTAGGTTACAAGTCAAGCATTGAGAGAGATTATAAGTACACTTGTAAGTATAAGAAAACTATGCTTAAAACTATGGTTATAAGGATAGCCTCCCTTTAAAGATAGTATAACCGGTCTTGGTTATAAGGGGGGGTACTACCCACCAGTGTAGCCATTGTATGGTTATAGGGGGGGGAGCAGTTTCTGTCGACATTCCCAGTATGGAACCCCGGTGGTGTTCTCAACTTCAAGGGGATCTGTGCGATGGCATCACAAAAGCCAACGCCTCCCCAGCCATGACAGCATCAGTCTGTGCGGGGAATCCCATTCGTGATGACACTGCCAGTGGTTGGTGGTTTCAACCCCTATGAAAAATATCCGCAAGTCAATCAAGCACTTGTTAATGATTACCAGGGGAAACCAAAAAATGTTTGAAACCACCAGGCAGGTCAGTTTGGCACTCGGAGAATTTGAAACCATCAACTGCCATCAGTTCTCAACCATGTTAAAACCGGCTGGTCAATCAACTGACTTAGTTGTTGATGGATTAAAATAATTATTTTAGCAGTCAACGACCATCCATTTCAACCACTAATCAACCATATTCAACAACCATCGACCATCCGTTAAATCCAATCAAAGGTTGAACCAACATCAGTCTTGAGGAGTGTTCCACTGTGATGTCCCAAGCACGGAACACTTCCCAACTGGGAAGCCCCAAGCAGTTTTCAGCAATTATGTTTAAACAAGGTTATTTAGGCTGAGAAATGGTTGAACATTGAACAAATGTATGATTAAACAACGCCGACACTTTTCTGCAGAAAAAAATGTGTGTTCAACCTTCTACACTGACGATGGGAAATAACAAACATTAAAAAAACAACAAACATCGACCAACCATTTTCATGTCTTCCAGAACCTCTTCAGGAGCTTCAGGTTGCATGCGCGACTCTGAATCTTCCTTGAAGGCAATGAGGTGGAAAGGTTTGGATGCGCCATAGAGACCGGGCACTGGGACGTGATACATGTCCACAGCCACGCGGTTTCCCGCAGTGCAGCGCAAAGAGACCCGCAAACACTCGGGGCAAGCGGAGCCGCGCCGAGAGGACTCAGCTTCACCTGTGGTGCCAGAGCGTCCGACTTGCGATTTTTCTGATCTATACTGGTACACACCCCCAACCAGCCCAAAAACTGCAATGTCTTCTGCTGGGGATGGTTGACCCTTGGTTGCCAATCCATTCGGCTACAAGATCATTTGCAGTATTGCATGTAAATGCACAGATGAAAGTTTCTCATACCCTATATACTGGAAATTCCTCTATAACCGCAACTCTCAGTGATTTGATGACGTCATGTGTTCAGTTTGTTGATAGTCGTAAGTCAGCCAATTCTATGTCGAATTCAAATGACTAAAATGCAAAGTAAGTGTAGCATGCATGCATAACCATCAACATATTCCAAACATGTTCAAACAAGTTTCTTAGGACTATGACCATGCCCTGCCAGAAACTCTCTTATTAAGCAGTCCTTGAGCTCTCAACAACTCCTGTGGCGAAAAAAAAAACACGGCGTTGCCAACCCCCCAACCCCCAACACTTTCCACCCCGCACAGGATTCTGTAGATGATTGGAGAAAGCCAGCAAATCGTTCCCTTTCCTCGTCGTCGATCAGGAAACGGTCAAAAGGTTTGCCAGCCAGGCTCATTGTGGTTATGATCAAATGCCTCGTTGGCGCTGAACAATTTGTGTGACTGCTTCACATCAAGCCTGTCCGAAAATCCATAAAAACACACCATCAATGTTGAAATATATACCAACAACAGCAGCAGCAGCAGCAGCAACAACAACTTCTTGATAAAGTTTACACGTCCTACTTTGCGGCTTGCGTTTGTCCCAGCCCGAAATATCAACCTCTCACTCTTCATTGTGAGATGGGCCTGAACACGATAACAAAATTGAAAATACCTGGGTGTCGGCCCCTCACCCGAGCATTTGACCTTCAGTGAGTACAAGTAGCATGATACAAACTCGATACGAGCTTGTATATATTGTGATCTATGTTGCTTATGTTCTTGTCATGATAATATGTGCATCGGAACAAAATAAAAAGAACAAACGATAGCTCAAACCAACGCGCAGTTGCTGCACACATTGTCCTTCCCCACAGATCTTGTAGTCGCTATCCAAGAGGACTTCGCCATCACTGATGCCCCGCAACATTCGTCGAAAACTCGACACCAACGATTCCGCATCAGCAGTCTCCAAGAGTGATTCGATCCAGGATCTCACCCAAATGTCCAAGGCATATGACAATGAAATGCTTGCCAGTGTGAAGCTCATCTCCGAGATGCAAATGGAAGGCAGGGAAGTCCAAACAGTGGCGTCATCGAAGAGAAGGAAGTACATGCCAATGTCTACGAAGGCATGTAGCACGTTGAAAGGGATTGTGACAGATTTGTCAACAAATCCCAGAAGGATTAGGCGTGTTGTCGCCATATAGGATTTGTTGTAAGAAAAGGCCATGAGATCGGATGAATCCAGAGAAGTGCATACAGCAAGCAAAAGAGTAAACACGTGCAGAATGTAGCACGCAACTTTCATCAGTCTGGGAGTGACGGTCACCATGTCAGCTCCAACAAACAGATTGTGAAAATAAGCAACAAATAGAGCACAGCATGTTCCAAAATTGGACAGTCCTGGCGTCAGAACTGCGTCTCGCAAAGCAAACAACACACTTGGCAGGATAAAATGGCACATACCTTTGCAAATCAACTTGTAGTTTTTCAGCTGTATCTTCCGCAGTCTTTCCTCAACTCGAACATCCTTTCGATCTGGAGTTCTCCGCCAATGTCCGCAGAAGTCCATCACTTTGGAAAAGCTGTCATGCGAAATTCGCACGTGAAAAAACAGCACAAGCAAAGCGACGCAGCAAAATACACCCGAAGCCATCCAGCCCATGTCTAGCAAGCAATTTGCGATGGCAATTGCAAAGAGAAACAGGGTGACCGTGGCTGCTTGGGATCTAAAGCTCCGTGCGCTGAGCAAACTGCCTCAAAGCCTTGCTGGTCAACCCTGGAGTTTTGCCAAGCAAATCCTTTCTGCTGGGGCATAGGTCATGCAAACCTACCGTATACACCTATGTATACTTGCATGATCAGAATACAGATGCATGAGGCCCTCATCAAGTTGCACGTTGGCGTTTCAGCCCCTCTGCACTATGAATGTCTTTGCCCAAAAGTAGCAAGCTCTGCTTCTTCTAGCCAAGAGGGATTGCGCCCTTCGATTTAGTTTCCAACATATCCGAGAACCACATGCCACCTATCAACAAGAGGGCTTACAAAAGCAGGTATTGAAAATTTCGAAAACAAGACTACCACCATATGATAAATAAATTCAATCTGCAGCCTCTAAGCATACATCAAAAAGCAGCAGCTATCGTTCCTGCTGAGAAGGCTCTGTTTGGATGGGAGAAAGCCCCAGCTATGCAGGCAAAGTGATGACTCGGGATCCCCACCATGGAGCATGGATTCTTTAGCTTGGTGTATTCCCGGTCTCAGTAGAACCAATAACCAGCTGAGATGATCAACAAGGACTGTTGCTATCCCCAGTTGTAAGAACCATCTTTCAACCCTTGCCATCACCAAACCATGAGTTGACCATTTATAAGCAATTAGTGAAAAATCATGAACTTCTCCCTCAAGACTATTCAACCAGTGCCGGATCCATCGTTGAGCAATTAGCTCACCATCATTTCACCTTCATTAACCAACTACTAGTGTAAGCACTATGAAACATTTGTTTGCCACCAGTGAACCACATCCAAGTGAGCCCTGTTGTTACTCATCATTGGAGTGCTGATGTGGCTCAGGTCTATGGACCCAAAGAACACAAGGATTGATTCAGTAGAATTCCCACGAATTGTGGGAGCAAAACAAACCGTCATCTGACCACCATCATCCAACCAACCACTAGCAATCACTTTCAAACTACCATCAATGACTATTCATTAACCACCATGAACCACTATGAAATCACCATCATCTGACCATCATTTCAGCATCATTATCCAATTTAACCCTAGTCAGCTGACCAAACTTTCGAAACACTGCAGCAGTGATCCGCAAAACTGGCCTGGCCAACTCAGGACCCTGGCTGGCGCGGCGTGACCGAGTTCTGGCAAGCCGGTCAGTCCATGGTGAGTCAATGAAGGTTTAGGGAATGGTCACTCAAGGGTTAGTCAATGGTTGGTGAATGGTTAGTTGATGGTCAGTTGATTGTTAGTCAACGATTACTTCATGATTCCATGATGGTGAATACTGGTTGATGATGGTCTGCAATAATCCTTGATGGAAAGTGGCAAACTGATGCTGACAGGATGAGTAAAAGTGCTTAATGATGGTACAATCATGATTACGCTCCAGTGTACATAGTGAAGGTAATCAATCATGATTGATGATAGTCTGATCATGCTTAATTATGATTGAGTGTCCTGCTATCAAAGGGTGCATTATCATGGTTGTGCGAGCAGTAGGAATTTAGAATATTGGATCTGATATGGATACTATTGGATACTACATTGCTTGAGATGCCTGAATAGCTACCGTGTTTTAGATCATGCGGCCCCCGATAATCATAGCATGCTATGACTTTGCGTCAGTTTTCCCAGTGGCGGTGTCTCAAAATTGGGGTACCCCAAATCATCCACTATTAACCATTTTTGGTAGTAAACCATCCATTTTTGGGGTTTTGTATCTTAAGAAACCCCACATGTAAGGTGCGTTATGCCACAATCTTGGGGTGAAGCTGGGATCAGCCCAGACCTGAAATCTCTACGCTGGGATGTGCAGCTGGAGACGCTGGGGGATGTGCAGCTGGGATAATCAAAGGCTCAACTAGATCCATAGTTGATATCCACTTACCGTTACTGATTAATGTTGGTTTCCGATTAGTATCTACCTGTTGGTTTCATCTATTTTCATTACTTTAGGGGGGTTACACTAATCAGAAACCAACATTAGCTCATAAACACATCCGCTACAGAAAAACTTGATTTCAAAATATACTCAGGAAAGAAGAAGAACTGATTGCTGGAGTAGGAACGATAAAACCATGACGAGAAGTAGGGTTTCACCGCATTGCCAAAAGGTGAAACAATATGATAAACAATGCTTCTAACTGAAAGGCAAGTTCAAGCAGTTGGGGATTGGATCAATGGCGCTGCACTATTGGAACCAAACTGTTGGACTGTCGACTGACCTGTCTGTTGCTGATGCATTGAGTGCATCAAATACATTCGCGCAAATGTACTTATACATGCAACCAAAAATGTATCCATGTATATATATATATATCAATTATGTTTATACATATGATCGCGATTTGGATAACTATATAATATACATATACGTGCCTCCAACTATGCAAATATGTGTAAATTAGATTGCTTGCAAAACAACATGTATGCATACAAATGTGCAAACATCTACATATATATATACACATATGCTAGGCCCTTCTATCAATATATCTGCATATATGTATACACATATCTAACTATAAATGTATAAATATATACACATATGCTAGGCCCTTCTAACTATCAATATATCTGCATATATGTTTACACATATCTATCTATCTATCTATATATATATATACTATGTGTAATAAATTGTATGAAAACATACAATATTTCATGTATATGTTTTGAGTACATATATGATATATTCAATATGTATGCAGCACAAATAATATGCATAAAAATGAACATATCATCAGAAATAAACCCATTATTCTATAGTGTAAACATATATGAATATTTTCATACATAATTATATACATACATAATATGCATGTACCTTTCACCTGTCCATGTAGGTTGGGTTTCAGTGATCTTGCATTGCGATCACTACTGTACCCGCGGGGCCTCCAAAGAGTTGTCAACGTCCACCTGAGCAAATGGCTTGTCGGGTTGACATGCGCAAGCAGGCTTGCGGCTTTTCCCGCTCCACACAGGACCTAGCCCACTTGGGCTCTGATGGTACATCACCTCTTGCGAACGGCTGTTTGATCATTTCTCGTCTTGCACCCATGTAACTGGGATGATTGGTTGAAATGTGTTTAAATGACGGCTGCACATCTGAAAACAAACGAAACGCCACCAAAAAAGTGAATCCCCCGATTTCTCCTGTGAGTTATTAAGCTATAGGAAAACACTAATAGCTTGCCAACAACTACAACAAAAACACTCCAAAGCACAAGACTGGTTGCTGCTGGAGTACATCCCCAAAAAACATCACTAATACCCAATTAAATCTTGCTTTGCTCACCAACTATTTTGACTGGGGTTGGGAATAGTCACAATCACCAATCAATAGCTGGACTTTATCAACCCATAACGAGGCCCATTGGGGGTGGATCATTGCTGAAATCAACCATGAACCATTCTCGAAGCAATCTTTCCACAACAAAGTCTTCAGCGAGGTTGTTGGTTTCAACCCATCTGAGAACCAATAATTGGAAAAAACAAAACATCACAAGTGTGTAAAACCACCGGCCCAGCTACCACTAAACTGATGACAACCACCAACTACCAGGGGTCAAACCACAACATCAACCCAACCAACCACAACATCTCAGGAGCCCAGCAACCAACTACCCAACTACTCAAACTCTTGTTCGATCCTTTGGGATGATTCTTCCCATTGCCTCCATTTCATCCTGGAAATCAACCATCCCAAACCTCGAGCCAAGACTTTCCTTTGCTCCCAAATAGCTACTCTCCAGCTGGTTAATGGTAACAAAGCTAGGGATGGCTGGTTAATGAAAATGGTAAGTAGCTAGGGCTACTCTCCAGCTGGTTAATGGTAAGTAGCTGGTGGTTACTGGTTAATGAACTAATCAAACCACCAGCTACTCTCGGTACCCAGCGACGACGACTCGGAAGCTGGTTCCCCCTTGCGGGATGCCGCTGCCTCCGCACGGCTCTGGCCCTTGGGCTTGGACAAGCGCGCCACGCTGGCCTGCTGTGCAGCCACCTTGGCCAAGCGCCAAGGCGAGCGGCGATGGTGGCGAAGCTGGAGGTGACATGACTTGAACCAAGGCATTGGATGCAACAAATCTCTGGAAAGGGACATGGGTAATGCCTATTACTTGGTTACAATGGTTGAACCAATGCAGGTTAAGAGTTGGTCAATTGCAATTATTGGTTACAACTCTGACGAAGCTGTTGGTGAACTTAGTCATGATCGGCTTTAGGCAAACCAATCAGTGAGGGTCCAGCAAAGGCCGTGGTCGTGAACATGGTCGGTTACAGTCATTTGCAACAACAATGAAAGGCCTTTTGGTAAAAATCAGCTAGGTATAGTGCGTCCATTGTCCTGTGGCAAATGGTAGGCGAACCATTCTCCAACCAATCGCCTGCCAGCGGGGTGCCACCAAGACGCCATCGTCGCTGGAAGATGTGAGCGAAATGCCCGAATCCTTGGGATGTCGGAACTGACTGGTGCCCCAGCTACTCGCTGAGAATGTGAACAACACCGTAGAAGGGGTATACCACAACAATGATTGTGCAACATGACAGCCTTTTGTCGATCACAATTGAACTATTGCATCATATGATACTCACTGAACTTGCATTATGGGTTTGAAGCATGCATTGCTTGTTGCAGTTATTGTTGTACGTCGTTCATTGTTCTTGATGCATATCGATGTCATTGAAATATGTGATTCATAGTTCACACATATATAATATAATTTCATTGTAGTATATCATATTCTCACCAGTCTTGTACACAAAATTCAATATTCGTTTTGTTGGCGGTGCAACAATTAAAGGCCACACTCATGATCAACAGCTGGGTACACCATTGAGGTGATCAGTGATGAACCAGCATTTTTTCACATGTGGATTCCGAAAGTGCTGGAAGGATGGACCATACAATTGCTATTTGGGTGCGGTCAGCATCATTCCTTATCTGTATTCAGGTGTTAGACCTTTTACCAGCAGGAAAAGTAAAATGAGCAATGAACACTCCCACGTGTCGGCACGGGGGCATCACCCAACTTGACGTGACACATACATATGTGTATGTGTGCGTGCAAGTGGAAACACATGTATACATATTATGTACCCATACATGGACGTATGCATTTATATTATATCTATATTATATCTATACATACATGTATATATATATATATGTGCATATATATACACATCATGCTCCCTTTTCCCTCCCTGAGAAATTTCTTTGCCAACAAATGAAATACTTTGCTCTCTCTCTCTCTCTCTTTTCTTTGCAATTGTTGTCTTACAGTTCCTGTGTTACAGTGACTTTAGCGCAGTTCCTGTGCTGCAATTGCTGTGCTCCAGTTTTTTGTTTCAGTTGTAAGATTGCTTTGCTTACAGGATGTCTTGTAAGGTCAACTTTGTTGGAGTCTTTGTGCTGCAGTTGATGTGCTGCAGGTACTGTAGCGCAGTTCCTGTGCTGCAATTGTTGTGCTCCAGTCTTTTGTTTTAGTTGCTTTGCCTAGGTAATGTGTTGAGTTTGCTGTGCTGCAGTTACTATGTTGTCATTCCTGTGCTGTGGCTCCTGTGGTGTCCTAGACATTCCCACTTTTGTTTGAATTGGAAAAAGGTCAAGCATGAAGCGACGTTAACAAACACTGAAAAAATAACGCCCGAAACGACCCCGAAGCCATATATACGTATATTTAAATAAATATATATATATATATAAATATACATATAAATGTAAATATATATATATATATATATATAAATAACTATGAGTATATATTCAAAAAAAATATATGTATCAATGTGGTAAGACAATCTTAAACATTCGTCAAATATGATTCAGAATGTAGGCCCCAGAGGGGCTGCTACGCATGCAAATACGTATTATATTGGACCATCCAACTTTGACCAAACCGCCAATTTCTAGGTTTCCCGGCTGTTGATGATACCTGCTGGCTGCTCTGAAGCGCGGCAATCACTCTTTGGGATGGCAATTGTGGAAGAAAATTGGTCACCTGGGATAGGTAATGGGAGATCCAAAATTATAACCCTTTGCATTTGATTCAAGTGAACGTCACCAGCTGTATATGGTTAAATTGATGGGAATACATTGGTAATTGGTAAAAGTCACCCGCTGTGGATAAAGCAAAGAATGTCCTCAAACATAAACCTGAGTTATAGAAATTAATTGGTAAACACGAACATGTGCAAGTGAGACATCAAGATCCAGTATCAGACTCTTCTACATAAATAAATAAATGAATAAATAAATAAATAAATAAATAAATAAATAAATATATATATATATAATATATTCATTTATATAGAGAAAGCTTAGCTAACTTGCTACTTTTGGATAATGGCGTCACTTTACTGCAAACTTGTTTGTCTTTCTACAGTATACAAGGTTGTGGCTCGACAAAGCCTTGTCTTCAATCTGAACCCAAAGGAAACCCACCTGCAAAAAAAAAACATGCTTGAAAACTGGATTCATTCTTCTTGAGCTCTGGTATGGATACAAGTCAATCTTATATGACCGACCAAAATCAACAATATTTCAGTGGTGTGGTTCACCTAAGAAAGAACTTTGTGCGAGGTGTCACTTCTATGATTTCTATGGATCACTTTCATCACTCAGTGCTTCTCCACCTTGTTCTCCAATCCTGATGCCTGGCCTCTCATCTCAATGATGTTTAACACCCACCTTGTAGTGGCCTGTTCTTTAGGGGTACCACTCACTCCGTGGACTTCCATTGTTGGAAATCATCGATCCTCGACTCCTCCATCTGACTAAACCACAGCTTGGGCGGCACCTGAAATGGTTCATCTCAACATCAAACTAATCAACCCTTGCAGTGCGTAACCTTATGGGGCTGTCCGCAAACGATGACTTCCCCCACCCAAGCTATTTGCTTGCTGAAAACGATGGACATGGGACTGTACAGAAATGGTGCGTTGCCTGTAGTTGGTTGGTTTAACGACCAAAAGTGGGAACAATGAGTCAGGATGGTTCCAAAGGTACCCTTGTAAATACACCTGTAGTGGCTATATGGGCTAATGGTCAAAACTCTCCGCCCCTCATTGAACATAACAAACGAAAAACATGGAGTTGTTGGGAGGTTCACCTACCCCAAATGTTGATATGTTTGGCATTGATCTATAGGCACAGTGTATCCCCCCAATCAGGGGTCCTAAAACTATTCAAATTTGGGATCCTGAGGGAGTAGCTGAAATAATCAAATCACTGAAACCACAATTCGGCATCTTTGGCAGCAATCACTATGATTTTTTCCTGATGAACGTTGTGTGACCTCATTCACCACAACTAGTTTCAGCCTTCTCAATCACAATCACTATTACCCTCATTATCAAGCACCACTATGTACTACTTTATTTATATATATATATATGTGTGAATATCACCCTATCAGGCATTAATCACCAGTCATTCACTACTGCTGGGAGCTCCCCACCGCGATGGTTTTGCTTTGGGCCGTGCCAGAGCTGCGCAGCGGCGGCGCTGTTCCTGCAGGCGCGACTCTGCTGAGCGTGGGGATTTCAAGCCTTTGGTCATGTGAATGGGCACAACCTACGAAGATCATTTAAACACACAAGCGTGGATTTCAACCCATGGTATTTCAAAAGGCTTAAGTCAACCAGCTGAAAGCGAACATGATGATTTAAGCCTTTTGAAACACCAAAGCGCAGACAATAATGATGATTTTCAAATTATGAACATAATGATCACAACATACGAAGGCGTACCGAAGCGATCAACAATTTGAAAACAAACTTGTGTGCTGTTCACAATGTGACAGGGTGGTAAGAAGTCGTCAAATTTTGGTCGTTCAATATGGATCGTCTCCACATTTTGACTCGCTGGCTGAATGGCAGTTCTTTGATTTCAGTTTCTATCTTTATGCTTGCAGATCCCAATGCCAACTGTGAAATTGGACCAGGCAAATTACACAATGTAAACATGCAATGACATTGCACATGCCGTCAAGGTAAGCATAATCGAACCGATGTGCACATAGTACATAAACCTAAGTGCAAACACATCATGTACGAGTATCTGTGCACGTAAAGGGATTACGTATGTGTTCAATGCTGAGTCAAATGCTATGAAATATAATCAAATATGTGTGGCCCGTATACTATGTATGTGGGTCTGGTCTTGTCGTACTGTCTGAAAACTATCAATTCTTTGAACAGACCTCTTCATGGAACATGCACAAACAAAAAAAACAACAGAAACGTATCCTTGATGTTACACAACATTGGGCACTAAGTTGCGAAGCCACATGCACAAAAAACATACACAACAATTAAACACATCAGAACAAAACAAAACCACTTGTGAAACTACACGGTACTGGTTTTAAAGAAAAACAATAAAGCAAACAAACAACACCGTCAGCAAGATATTGATTTGTGAACTTGTCGGACAAGAGGTTTTTGGCAATACTGTTAAAAGAAAACATTCGCAACACTGGTAAAATCCAGCTCGAGAAAACACCCAGGTCAAGGAAACGATGGGCTACATATGCTCCCGTATTGGAACTAATCTATCATACACCTGTTGCCAAAATGACATAACATCATATAGTCCATATTTAATCATGTAATATATGGGTATGAAATTGCGTGAAGTGTTCAGTAGAACCATGGAGCCAGTAGTGGGAGCAATCGTCAAAGAAATTAGCCTTTACGGTCACCCCATTTGACTTGAACAATGCTTATACCAATTGCTTAATCCTTGGGTGCAAGGAAACAGTACGATTTTGCAACGGGCATTTTGACATGATTTGGAGCGATCCCCTTGGACCGAGCACAGCACTGCCAAGCAAACGGTAGTGAAGAAGACCAACAACAAATGAAATCGTCCTGTAAACACTTTAGAATTTAGCAAACATTGCCCCCAGTAGCGCTTCTGATTCTGCTGAACTAAACAAACAGAGTGGAATGTTGAAAAACATGAGTCTTGTATAGTCTTGTCTACAAATGGGACTCTGATGACCCATGGCCATTATCATGATCATTACCACTGCCTTCATCCCCATCATCATCACCAGCATTGGCATTCTGACCAGGGAGCCAAGCGCAGCCGTTTTCTTCGTAGCTGAGAGTAACTGGCAAATCTTCAATCGGGCCCGAAGGGTCCCGGATAATAGGTCAAAAATGCCAGCATCTGGCACCAGCTACCAGCTGGCGTCATAATGAAGTTGTGCAAGGAATCACAGCTTGTGAGAAACACAATAAGCTTCTGTACCAAGAAAACTTGGACACCCTGCACAACAGGCTCGACTACTTACGGCGTCTTACTTCCCATCAAGGAACTTGTGGATTCTATAGCCCCACTGGAGTGCGCTCCCAATTTTACCACCAAAGTATCCGCTTGAAGCACCTAGAGTCATGCCGGCCAAAGACCCTGTCACCAAAGCTTCATCGTGTGTGCTTGCCTGCTCTCCAGCGATGGCGCCGGCCATGGCCCCGTTTGCTGCTCCTAGAACTCCTCCAATGGCAGCACCGGGAGGGCCACCGAAGATCCCGCCAACAACCATGGCGGCGGAACCGCCAGAGAGCCCTCCCATTGCGGTGCCAGCACCGTCGTGTTTGCCATTGGAAGATGAAGATTTTGGCATGTCAAAAACCAATCACCTCGCCTCACAAATAGGAAACTACGACAAAGTCCAGGGCTTGAGCCAAACTCGGAAATCACGCGTCAGTTGAGTGATGCCAAGAAAACCAACCGTCAATTGTTCCAAACAATGACCCATCAAGCGGTTGAAAGAGTTTGCACTGGGATATGGCTGTGGGTCAAAACCCTGTACCCCTGCTTCCCCTATGATTAACCATTGTTTTCCCTATAGTTTTGTTGGTAAATCATCCATTAGTTGGTTGATTAATATTGACCCATAGCCATATTTCTTATTTGATACCCAACCAGCCATGTGATTCTTCAGTGGCAGCCTGGTACGTCCGTTATCTCGGCGACCGCCTACTGATGCATGCGAAGAGTGTGTCAGGCCGGGTCACTGTTGTTGATGTAGCTTGGGGGTGCCCAACACTGGAAGCCATTTCTGCGATGTTGATCAGTGGATACCCAAACAACATAAAGCTTCTGCGCTGAAAAAACACAATATCCATTGGCATGTTGCTTTGAACTTTGCCGATGTAGCGGGTCTTATTAGACAATTTTGGCCGTTAAATACTTGCAGCAGCAAGCTGCAACTGATGCAGCAACCCTCCCGCTCCTCGCAGCTCATGGGTGCCGATGCAGGCCGCCGTCGCAGAAGTCTCTCCAGCAGCTCTGGAGCAATCTCCTAGCAACAAGCACCGTGGTTGATGTGTTGCCCGTTGTTGATTGAAGAGAGACACCTGTTGTCGTTGGTGGTTCTTGACGGTTCATGGCTTCGTTAGTGGTCTGCTGATTCTAATTGGTTCTTCGTTTCATTTGTTGTCTGCTGCTTATATCAGCATTTTGTTCATTTTGCTGGTTGAATCCCCATCTTACCACCACAACTTGGCGATTGATATCCAGACTTTCACAACACGTTGTGGACTTTTCTCCAGCAGTTGAGACCATATACGTATCCAGTATAAATAAGCATACACATATAGTCATAACTTGCACAATTTTACATATTGCATAAATCTCAAGCAATATCAACCAATATGTTGTGGTTCCGGCGTTCCTTTAGTAGAATGTATTGGTCCTCCTTGTCCAATACTGCCAACGAATTGACATGTCCACCACAACCCCGGCTCTGATCACAGCCCAATCGGCACGGCTACCGTGGCCTTCAGATCCCCCAAATCGCCCAATGGCTTGGTGATGCGCTCCAAAAGCTCCTGGGGCAACAGCTGGTCCGTCCCAAAGAATGATTAATGGCTGGCAAACACTGGCGAACAGCAGCTGAGGATAGTTGCTAACATGACAAATTGAAACCCCTCCATGAGGTGTGACAGGCTTATCACCCTTGTTACTTGAATGTGTTTTTCATGAGGTAATACTTTTGTTCTACACTGTGAACTCAATGTTTCACACAAGTCCAAGTTCACAATCAAACGCGTAAACATGCGTAAACCGTGAATATTGCACACTGGGCATTGTAGACAACAACGTGGAAAGTGTTGCCATTGTGAACATCACCATGATGGCCCGAGGGGTGCAAGGGAGTGCAATCTACTGTAGTGAAACCTTGGTACCATCTGTTGGTGGGTTGCCCGCCCACTGGTGCAGAGAAACTCCCAGCTACTGAGGCTAATCTCATCCACCAACTCATGCGGTTCTATATCGAAATGACAGGACTCGCATGTGGTCCGTTTCGCTCTGAAAAACTGCTTGGGGCTCTGGGCCCCAGCACCTTCGCTCTGGCCCGTGACAGCTTCGGTTCCGGCTCCGCGTCGTTGAAAAGACCTCGGGCGCTGAGCTTGGGACGGCTTGGTCCTTGTGTCTTCCCTGGGGGAATCACCCAACTGTCATGGCTCAGTGGGAGTCTATGAACGCGGGGTACCTCCGAAATTCCAAACTTTCAAATCCACAATGACTTCTTTGGTGGCTGCTTGATAAGGACTTCCGGAATGGAATACACTGTACACGTGTCAGCCAGCACGTGTACGAAGTGGAGTATTGCAAGAAAGGTCCGATTTTGGTACGGTTCACTTGGAGTTCACACTGACATACGCACACACGCACGCATATGCATATGCATCGCTGTGAAAAAACAATAGATACATTTCCATCTAAATCTACTCACACATAGAAAGATAAATAAATCAAGAGAGTGTGTGTGTGTGCCTATGTGTATTCAATTGTAGTTTACACATTCATGTGTGTGTATACACCAAGGATAGAAACAACACTCATATGAGTGTACGTTCCGACATATATACATGTATCTGCATGTACTCTTTTGCAACATTTGCACAAACAGTCAGGAAGCTCTCTCTCTCTCTCACACACACACACGCACTGCTTTCACCATTCTGATCTGCCAAGAAGAAACTGGCATTTTTGTTCTCAAGTGTCATCTTGCAGTCAAACAGCTGGCAAGAGCTCATGCTTTGATGAGCGGGCGGATCATTTCCGGCGTGCGGTGCCATGTAAATCTGCAGCCTGGCACGGCAAAAAGAACGCACGCAAGTTAAGTGCTTCCCAAAGATAAGCGTCATCCAAAGTCTTTTATTCTTGAGTGCATGAATAACAAACCTGTATGTGACACACCAGTAACCAGTGTGTGTAGTGTGGGAAATTGAGCGAATGTTGATATATGGCTGTAGTCCCAGAATTGCTGCTTTCCAACCAAAAAATGATCTTCTTTTTTTTGGTAGTTGTGAATTTACTCTCTCGCAAAGTAATAACCTGTTTGCGTGGAAAACCCACCATAGATACCTATTAAAACTGCCTATCTTCCAGGTTAATTCACAAGAGTGTATCCATTTTCTATGACACTCTATTGGCACATGAGCCATAGTCAAGACTCTACCTATTGGGTCTCGCTCCTCCAACAGCAATAACATATGCAACATAATGTGGATATCATCACCATCAATGGCTATTCATCATTAGCAAACTATATGACAATATCAACCCAAATTCATCCCTTATGGACTTATGGACTATGAATCATCTACAATTAATCGCGGACTAACCATCACGCTCTCGCCATCCCCAAACCACTCACCACCAAGGTGGTTCATGGCTCACGTCATCCCAATGTTTCGCAGACCGTCACGGAGCATATCCCTGGCCAGATGCACCAGGAAGCGAATGGGTGTGGTAGTAGAGGTTGATCATCCATAGCAGACCTCCATGAATGGGTACTGAACTAAAACTCTGGTTTACTACCAGTCTGGTTCATTGTAGTTCATACCGCTTTACTGGGTAGTGATCGCGGTACTCATTGCAACAGTTTTAAGATTATTGATGCGACATCTTAGAACATCATAAAACATTGATTTTTGGAAAATGGTAATAATATAGTATGCTTACATACAATAAACGGTTAAAATGATGTCTCACTCTGACGCGTTTGTGGTCAAAGTGTAAGAAGAACACTGTAGTCAATACAATTGCTCAGACTAGTACTACAATCAGCAAAAGTAGTAAATATCATTCGGAGGGGTTTGTGGTGAGGGGTCATTGTGAAATGAATGAGTTTTGCTATAGTGGTTCATGGTTTTAGAATGGGTTGTAATTATCATACCATGGATTACGGCAGCAGCCCAGAGAGTGATACTGGGCAAACTAAGTGGCTGTAATGGCCTATACAGTAAATCATGAAGTGCACTAGTGGTTTATGACCTCCCACATGAACCAAGTAGTACAAGCATCTTTTAACAAGAATTCTTATACCATTGTGAATTATCATGAACCCCAAAGCACTAATTATCTTGAACAATAGGTAGTACACTCCTGTTGGGGACACTCCTGCATCTCCTGCACCTACAATAGGTTAGAATTGTGAAAGATGGAAACCAAAAACCTGACCCCCATCAGGTAGTACACTCCTCCCCTAGCCTCAACTCATCACGGGGCCTCCTCCCACCCTCCCAAGGTACCTTCCAAAGCCACTCAGAAGCGTACCATGCCTTGGTGCTGCCCAGGGAAAACCTTGGGGTCCAAAACATCACCATGAGTAATGCGACTGATTATGGTCAACTCCATGGCATTGAGCAAGAATCATGAGCGGTCAATGATGGCATTGAGAAAGCAATGCTATGATAGCAATGAGTCATAATCAAGAATGAACAACCAATTTGTCCCATCGATAAATCGCGCAGGTGCATATCAGCCATGGATACAGTGGCTGACTGGCACATATGGCCTGGACACGCCTGGGCCGCATTCCCTTTGCAAAGTTCCTAACTGGTCGTTGATCATCAGCCTCTATGGAAGCCGCCAAGGACCAAGGTTGATAGGTAACAATTCTGAAACGGCTGTGGGTCAAAGCCCTATACACCTGCTTCCCCATCATTAACCATTGTTTTCCTTGTTACTACTGGTCATTATCCCCCTGATTGGTTGGCTAATATTGACCCATAGCCAAACCAGCATGGTGAATCATGGTAAGCATCATAAATCACAAGCAAATGTAGGCTGCAAGCTGTTGGCTTCATCCCTGTTTCCAACTTCATCCATGTGTCACCTTTCGTGGATATCCCAGGAGTGCAAAGTTGACCCAAATCGGCTGATAAAATGTTGGAGCTACACACTGAAACCTTGCGGTTCTATGGCTTGCCTGGCTCCTTAGCCATGCGGCAAGGATCATCATGGCTGCCAAGTGACTTCGATTGGAAGGGTGGCTTCGTAATGCGCGGATTCCTGAGCGTTGGAGCGGGGAAAACAACAGATTCTGCCTGTGTGCCCTCGGTGCCCTTGGTGAACTCCATCATCTGGAGGAACTGGAACAGCGGGGAGAAGAACAACATCTGACAGTCAGCCTATGTAAGGCAATTGACAATACCCCCCAATAAATCAACCGATTGGTTTTTAAAAAAGGCCTTTTGATTACAAAATTATCCTCTTTATTTGTAAGATCTTACATCAACTTGCATCATTCCCCTTGACTTACTGGGTGAATAAACCTTTCGGTTCAAATGTTCCTGGTTGAGTTAGCTCAGAAAATTAGGTAACAGCTCGGCCCGCTGATTTTGACCAATGCCTAGTGGTGTCCCCAAACATTTTGACTGTGGACAAAGCATTTAGCAATTCGCACTTCTTAGATCAACAATGAAATGAGCCAAGCCAGCCAAAACTGCTAGTTTAACAAACTGTTGTGTATTCGAAGCAACTTAATCATAACTGACCATTAATAACCACTTGAAATTATGATTTGATTGCTAGATTTTTTTGTAATTAATTAGTGACCACTATTTGACATCCCTAAGAGTGACCATTAGTGACCACTGTAAACCGCCATCTGTTCATTACCCACCAGGGCGACTCCCACATTGTGTCAGGACTACAGTGATCCGTGGTGCATCTTCCGCCAAAGAACTGCTTAGGCTGTTCACATTTACATACAAAAAGATCCAAATGTAGGTAAATAATGGAAAATAGACCATACATGGAGTCTGGGTCAAACAAAGGAGTCGCGGAGACACAGCCAATCAGCACCCATGCCAAGGGGTACCCCATGGGGTACACCCAAGCTACTGGTGGTTTCCGTGCAAAAACTGAGAGTCTGGGTAATTGCCATAACCAAGCAGGTCATCATAAAAAGTGTTCCCCAAAATGGTCAAACCCCAAAGAGTTCCTTTCACTATCATTAACATGATCAAACCTGGTGGGTGGTTGAACCACCCCTGTGAAAAATGCCAGCCAAACAACCAGCCAGTAGTTCTTTAACTATTGTTACTTAATTAATTCTTATCCTCCATTAGCCACTATAGTCCTCTATAAAAAATGTCAATCAAACCACCAACCAGTAGCTGTTTAATCAATATTGTTGGAGATTATCCCCAATTATCAACCACTATGAGCTTGTGAAACCGCCCCCGAAACAACAACTCAGAAACCCAGAAGTGGTTGTTTCACCACTATTTGTTGCTTATCATCCCACATAAACCTATCTAACAACCCTCACCTGACAGGTGGGGAACCACCAACCAGAAACCCAGAAGTAGTTCAGACCAATGGCGCATGTAGTTCAGCAGTTGCTCGGCGTCCCATGAACTGGTCTTTGCCAGCTCTGCTAATGCACCTCACCAGGCGCTTCACATCGTGGGAAACCAACCGGTCGTTCTCGTTTGTTGGGCCAATATGATTTCACTACCAATCGGTTCCACTTGAGCAACAATCAGATCCTCATGGTGCATTTTTCATGGAAATTGTGTTTCATCTGTCTTGGTATACGACAATTCGACCTTGAGAAAAGGAGAAACTCTTTCGAAACGGTTCTCCTAACCCTGAAACAAAGCTGTCAGTTGAAGGTGGCAGGAAACAACTATTCTCCCCATTCTTCTCTTCCGCTCATATGGGTGTTCCTCAAAAGAGGGGACCCTCCAAATCATCCAGTATTGAGCATTTATAGTCTAGTCTTAAACCATCCATTTTTGGGGTTCCCTGTTTTGCGAAACCACCATATCCGCCACAGCAGCACTTCTCTGCCGCTTCCAAGTAACTGGTTTGTAAATCTTGCGTCACCTGCGGCAAGGGAAAGAAAAGGAGCCTATTTGGGTGCTTCTCAAAACAGGGATAAAGAGGGAGCCCAAAAAAGATAGGTCAATTGGAGTCACCAATAAATGGTTTTAAAAAAACTGGTTCACCTAGAAATGCTTATTCTATGACATAAATTAAATTGCTACTATTAGATGATTTGGGGGTAGCCCTATTTTGGGAAACCACCATCTGAGTGCTGTTGATCAGAATGGTGATAATGGTTGTCAATCATGCATGGTCAATCGTTAGATCATGGATGATCCCAACTGATTTGGGATCATGGTGATGAATACGATTTGTTGACAGTCATTAAACCTGGTTGAACGGTGGTTGATAAACAGACCCAATGATTTTTTTGATCAGAATATCTGCAAAACGTCAGAGAAAAAAATGCTAGCGCCCGTCTAGCGCAGAATAGCCGGCTGCATTTTTGAGAAAACATGTCAACCTGTTCATGGAGGATGATATCTGTTTACTCTATCTTTAGATCTCTATTGGGGCTAGTGCAGTGCTGGCATTGCACTAGCACCTAAGTGCAGTTTTGCTGCATTTAGGTGAGGGTCTGCTTCGTAATCTAAAAGTGCAACCAACATCAATATTATTGCCAGTACGCTTTGTCTAAATTATTTGACTTGAATTCTTGACAACAGCATGCCATATCTATGGTTGGTTATGTTCATTATCATAGACAGTGTTCAACAAAATGGTAGAACACCCTCAAAGAGACGTCCGAATATCCATAAGATGGTCATGCATTGCTGTTGATCTTTGTTTTTCGTTCACGTATATTGATACTCAAATGGTATACGTGCAAGCGAATAATGGCTTCCCTTGAACACAACTGTTTGGGAACTGGGGCTACCCCGATTGGTACGGAAACAACGAGCATTAAAAGCAACATGGCAGTGACTATGACTCTACGAGTATGCCTCAATGGTGAAAATAGTGCCCTGTTGTCAAGAAAATGTGGTGACAAACCAAAAACCACGACTGAAATTGACTGAGTTACATATCTGCGAATGACAGGGGACAACCAGCAATAATGGAACAATTCCCAACAACATTGGTGACACCTTTCATCGGGTTCGTAGATGGTTGGCAACCTATTCTACTTTTGGATATGATCATCATAACTCGCGCAGGTCAGAGTTTTTGGCCATTGATAGATGTTGAGAACATGGTAGCAAACAGGAAAAGCAGCTAGAGCGGCAACAACAGGTGAATCATTAAACGTTTAAATTGATGTGCATTTCATATAACATAGTACTAATGATAAGAGTAATAATAGAAACCGATGTTTATCATAATACTCTGTATATACAGATAGTGAAAATATTCACAAATCCAACATTATCTAGACAACTACTAAAATAACGATGGTACAACATGTGCACATGAATGTAGCACTAGTCTGTACCATACATGTATATACTCACACCCAGGGTAGGCAGCAACAGCAACAGGTGAATTGTGCACTTTGCACTGTTGCCCTTCCCTCAACTTCATGGCATCACAATTGAAGAAAACATGGAAAAGGGTACCCCCTTCAATGATCTTCAAGAATGATCATTTATGATTTCAAAGGTCCCCAGATTTGTAGGCATAGCGCCACTAACCACATTGATCGTTCATTAAGCAAGATCAACGAAGAGCCAACTGACTAACAAGGGTTTTTTTGATTCATAATCCTTATCCAACTAGTATGAACCCCTGTTGAGTCTGCTCCAGCATGATATCCCCGCTTGCAGCTGGACATTTCTTTACGATGCAGAGCAGCGCGAAGTCGTGCGCAGGGAAGACTGCTGCTCGAAAAATGCTCGAAGAATTCCTCAAAGTTGAGAATCGTTTCTGCGCAATATCCCTTCCCCTGGATCTTTGATGGTAAATCACTGCAGAGATTCGTGTCTGCGTGCTGGATCCGTGAAAAGATTGATTTCTGGGGATGGGATCAATCCAATTGGATCGACTGTCATGGCCCGGCTGGCAGTCAAACATGTCCAGTTCTGATGATGAGTCAACACTATCAGTGGTTGTCCATCATGATTCTCCAACACCTTTCCAACGTCATCTCCAACACCTTTCCAACAAAGCACAAGCTGAAAGCTGAACAAAAACCTTCACCTTTCCAACAATCAACAAGCTGAAAGCTGAACCAAAACCTGCCAGGCAAACATCTCTAGCTACGGTTCCGCTGTGGCGGTCCCATTTGGGGCCGGCGCTCAGCGCGTGATGAGTAAGGCCAGGTGGGCAGTGCTGCCTCCAATGGGGCCTCCACCTCCACTGGAGATCCACTTCACCACCTGAGCAGCACTGGCAGGTCTTCGGAGATCCAGCTGAAGTCCCTGTATTTGATGGCTATTAGTGGCTATTAGTGGAAAATGATGAGCCATTAGTGGCTATTGTTTGATGGCTATTAGTGGCTATTAGTGGAAAATGATATTAATAGCCAACCGATATTAGCTAATCATGGCTATTAATGGCTATCAACGGCTATTAGCTATAATTAATGATGACCAACAATATCTATTAGTGGCTAATGATGGGGGTTAAGGACCAACAACCAACTCTGTAGCTAATCGTTGGTTAACCATTAGACTCGTAGCAGGCAAGAGCCGGGTTCTACTCTGTTTCATCGGTTTTTGTCTGCTGTACATACCTGACCGTCCTATGTGTCACGAATACTGACCATCATTCTGGCCTGCTGTTGGTTATCATCCCCTCAGCATTTTCGTCACTAATCATCAAAAAGCCTTATTAACATCATCTCATGTTGCTGATTTCCTAGTGACAAAGCCTTAATTACATAGCTCATTACAGCTACTTGACTAACATCCGTGAACATCCATGACCTAATCATCAGAAACCACATGAGTCACCACATTCATGACATGAGTCACTACATCATTCACCCCATCATTCGCCACATGATCCATCGCCATTCCTTACCGTAAAGGACCCATGGTGAGCCACCAACCGTGGGTGGACCCGGGTTCTGCAGCGCGGTCTCCGCCTTGGCTGAGAAGCCGGTGCCTTGGATCTCTTGGGACACCGATCTGGCGTAGTCGCCCGACATCTTCTGAGCGGCCTGGGTCCAGGGTGGATGATAGGGTGCCCAGAATGACCTTTGAGAAGCACCGGATGATAAGATGATTAACCCTTCAGTGAATTAATCCTTCAGTGAACCATGGTGAATGATTTTTGGTTTGTTATTTACCCTTCAGTGATCCATGGTTAATGCTGGTTGATGATAGGGAATACATGGTTGATGATAGGGAATACATTAGCTAAATGATGGTTAATGATGGTTAATAAATGGAGAATAATGGTTAACAATACTGGCAAATGATAGTGGTTAATCATGGTGAACCATGGTGAATGATGGACAATGATGGTTAATGATGGTTAATGATGGTTAATGAAGTTAATTTAGTTAATGATGATGATGGTCAATAAGTAGAAACAATTGGTTAATAATAATGGTGAGGAATAGTTAATCATCCTCAGTAGTAGGGAAAAATAATCATAGGGAATAGAACTACATATTGAATGATGTTGAATCATGGTTAATGACCGTTAGTAATAGGGAACAATGGTTCATGATAATGGCAAAATATGACAAATAATAGTGGCTTCTGTAATAATGGTGAACCATGGTGAATAGTGCTGAGTAGCAGGGAATAGAATGATGGTTAATGATGTTGAACAACCGTGCTAGTGATGGTCTTATGATTTCTGAATTACTACTAATAATGAATATGATGGTTATGATGGTTAATGATAGTTGATGATGGTTTGAAACTGTGTTCACAGGGGGTCTTATTAGCCATCAATAAAAGGGTTGTATACCATTGTTAATGATGGTTAACACATGTTAATGATGGTTCATAATGGTTGGTCAATTATAATGGATATACCAACTAACCGCAACTAACCATCAATTTGATGGAAATATATAATAAGCTGGAATACAATGATAAATGATGGTTTTAAAAAACATGGACAAACGCGGGTCAGTAGATGTATGCCCAAGTCACTGGCAGCTTCCCTATTCATAATGATCAGCCAATCGCATGGTTGAGGGCTACTACCAGTTCTGGAGAGACCCACAGAGGTAAGGTTTAGCGCAAGTTTTAGATAGATGGGAGAAACTCTATAATGATTCCCTAGTGGTGCCAATTAGCGTGTGGTTGCCTCTGTTCTCTTTTTGAGAAAATAGCGACTGATTTATAATGGCTAAGACTGGCTGATAGAGAACCTGACTGATAACTTTACAAATAACGGCAACCTACTGATTAGAGAAAGAGAAGGAGATATAGGTTGAATGGGAGATCCCAGCTGTTACCCCACAAATTTTGAAATCAATTGCTGGTCATGCATTTCAAAATTGAGGGAGGTGCAAATATGGATCTCCCATTGTGTGAAATCATCTGTCAAAACGCATGCGTGCTCATCTCTACATGGTGGTTTCTCGAAATAGGGGTATCCCTCACAATCATCCACGAGTAATCATTATTAGTAATAAACCAACTATTTTTTACGGTTCCCTATTTAGAGAAACCACCACATGAACTTTGATGCAACCACATATTCATATGGCGGCAGGTCAAGGGCCCCCCTGGCTATTCACACCCCAAAGCCATGACCCCGCTTTCAAGTCCACCAGTAGCTTTCAGGATCTTCACCTACACATGGCTTTTTGAGATGCTTGGTTCCCCAACTCGCCGATCCTTGGAAGGTGCTGCTTGTACCTGGTAACATGCACCAGACCATGGTTCCAGTGCCCCCTGCACAGCCAGAAACCACGGGGTCTCCCTTCCGGAAGCACAACTCGCTGCCTTGTCCACGTCTGGGACGCTGATGCAGCACAGCAGGGTCTTCGAGCTCTGAGCCACCAAGTCCTTAGACTTCGATCGCATGGAGCTTCGAGCTGCTGGTGAGCGATGAGCTGCTGGTGATTGGTACTTCTTGGATGAGTGTCTGGTTGGTGGTTGAACCACCCTGTCATGAAAACTGTGAGTCAACCAGTTGTTGATAACTACTACGGAAAATAAAACATGTTTGAAACCACCAACCAGGTGTTACTATCAGTATATCAATTTATATACTAAATATTAGTTAGATGTTTGGTAAACGATTGATGTGATGATTCTGAATGAGTATAGGTTTTAATTACTTGATATATGTTGATGATCAGTTAATGGTTACTATTTGATCACTTATTCATATGGATTTGAGATAACCGGTAGCTAACTTATGGTTAAGTGGTTACCGACACCCTACAGTAACTGTTACAACCTTAATGTGGACCATCAGTTGATTATCAATTGATTAGTGTTACTAGTAATGTTAGGTTGTCGTTAAGTAACTATAATCAAAGGTACTACTGGTTAATGCTGATTATTGCTATTCTTGGTATGCTGTTGGCAACGTTAGTGCTGGTACTAGCTACTGATACTATTAAGTGCAACTGCTACTATTGGAAGATTATTCCCATTGGTTATGGATAGCAAACAGTTCATTTGCCATCTTTTACAGGCGTTTCCTGGTGTCCGGTCAATCAACTCGTTGATGCTAGTCTTGGTTGCGGAACTATGGGCCAATGTCAGCGTTGAGTAATGTTGTTAGTCAGTCTTGCTACACTAACATTGGCAAATGGCGTCAAATGGCTTGCGATAAAACCGCTTGAGGACCACAAGTAATCTGAATTCACTATGAACAGTGGTGGTTGTATTGATGATGCTGCTCAAAGTGATTACATACGATTGGTCGTTGGCTACAAACGATACTTCTGGTTTGTTAATCACTCATGATCAACGATGGGTATTATACCAACCATTTTTACAGTCTTAAACCAACCATAGCTTTGGGTCCCCAAACTGGCTTGAGAAACCACCAAGTAGCAAAATGGCTATGGGTCAAAACCCCGTAAAACCCCGTACCCCTGGTTCCCCCATCATTTACCATGGTTTTCTTTATTATTGTTGGTGGCTCTCCTCCATTATTACTAGATTAACATTGACCCATAGCCATGTAGTTGGTATATATCCACTATGATTGTTCGTTATCATCCCCTATCATTCACCATTAGCCAGCTATTCTTGGTTGATTAGCCCCTATCATTCACCACTAACCCTTGGCTGTTGATAATTCTGAGCTCCACATTGCCAACAACGGGTCACCATGCACCAACATCCTCCAAGTCTCGACGGCTTCGCGCACCAGGAGCCCGCTGGCTTCGAGTTTCTGCTGGGCCTCTGCCAGACCGTCCGCGTTGTCGGACAATTCCAGGTTGAAGCCCTGACCTTTTTGGGAGGGGCACCTGGGACCTGCGGGGACCTGCCTGGATCCACTGGTGGAGTTTGGGGGATAGCAGGGGATAGTAGGCTGATTCTAAGGGTTGGAATGGTTGATTAAAAGGGATATACCAAGCGTATGGTGGTTAGATGGTTGACATAGCAGGCAACGATCATAGGGGATATATACTAAGCATTAATTTGGTGGTTTCTGAAGATAGGGAACCCCTCAAAGTGATGGATGGTTAGTTGCTAGAAATGATTTATATTGGATGATTTGGAGAAACTATATTCCTACTTTGCGAAACCATCATGTCGAAACTGATGATACACATCGTTTCTCATGTAATGGCAAATCTGTAGACCAGCCAAATTTCTGCTGCCAAAGCAGAATTCTAACTGTTCAATCAAAGAAAATAGCTTACAGAAATTGATTGTCAATGGTGGATCAATGCATAAAAGGCACAAGAACAATTGATGGTCAGCAATTGGTGATGCTTTACTGAGAGTTGGATCTCCCACAGCGATCGTCAGATCCACGAGAAGGGCGAACCAATTGTAAGTGGGAGCGTAGCGTCCGTGGTAACCGCTCGCCAACAATTTTCAATAGGAAAACCACCAATAGTCATAATAGTGGATTCTGGCTAGACGTGTCTGTATAAGCTCTGGTTTGCAGCGAGTGTTTTCACTCATTGACTCATGACATCCTTTGTGGGCTGGTCGATAAGTCGCTTTGATATCTCTCTTCCATCACAGGCTGGTCCTTCAGGGAACTACTAGTTAGTATCGATTGCTCGCTCTGCCCCAAGCTTGTTGGTCGCTTATGGCTTGGTTGGCTGCTGAGGGAAACAAGCGGCAACCACAAACGGTGCAAACAAAAGCAATTCTATGGTGGAATATAAAGCGTATGGCCAGTGAGAATAGTGTGAATGCAACAAACAACCGTGATCTCAGCTCCAAGATCTATCCCTCAAACATTGGTGTCCTGACCATGACAATCTTATATAAGCAATTGTAAATACATTACCAACCTTTGGGCTCGTGATGGCTTGTTTTAGACAGGTTGAAATCAAACACATGGATGGGTTGGGTGGTGCATGCCAATATCCCGGCTTCACCACCCAGGCCAATGTGAAACACGTAATTGTCTTCCCAGCCACGCTTCACCAGCGCTTTAGGCACGTACACGTACACCGAAACGGCATTGTGTTGATTTGCCAATTTGTCTAAACCGCTAAACGCCATGCTGCATTCGGCTACTGTTGAGCCTTAGTGGCGGCACGTGCAAAAGCCCTCGTTGCAACGAGGAAAGGCCTCAATTAGAATTCAGCTTGAGCCGAAGGAATAGCGAGTCACGGCATGGGAATCTCAAAAATGGGAAAAGAATGTCTTTCATCAACTCTATTAGGTTCAAAGCAAATCTTGAGAGTTTGGTCACTGGTACCCAAAATGAAGCATTGATCAGGTTCCATGTAAACAAGTCCCAACTGCATCCACCAGGTCCTTTCCGCATGTCACAATCCCAGATTATGATAGACATTCAGTCATCAGTTGGTACAAGGTGGGCTGCGCAATAGCACGCAAACGTGGGAAGTTATTCAAGATTCGCCATTGAACAAACTGATAGCTGGTAGCCGCCCTAGTCATAAGCCAACTTTCAACAACCATAACTACTTGCAACCATAACAAGCCAAGCCAGTTATATCTACCATAAGTAGGTACACAGCTGTGACGTCCCCCAACAAATGACAATTGGGGGGTCCCACAGAACAACCATAGCGGCAGCAAAAGGTGAATTGTGAGTTTTTGAAATCAATTTGATCAATATTCACAGAACATATGCATATATAAATGTATATAAATATATATATATATATATACAAATATTATATAATTCAAATACAAGAACAACATCATCTAGACAAATACTACATATATATAATTCAAATACATGAACAACATCATCTAGACAAATACTACACACATATATATATATAATTCAAATACAAGAACAACATCATCTGGACAAATACTACACATATATATATAATTCAAATACAAGAACAACATCATCTAGACAAATACTAAATATATGAATGGTACAACACTTACAGCATTAGTCTGTACCATACATGTACCCACACCGAGGAGTACAGCAGCAACGAGGTGAATTTTGTGCACTTTGCATTGGCGGCTGGGTGGCTCGACGGCTCATGACAACACACTAAAAGCGCTATGAAAATGATGTAAACAGAACATGGAAGAAGTTCCCCCCTTCAATCATATTCAAGAATGATCATGCGGGCTTTCAGAGGTTCCCTGATTTGTAGGCATAGCGTCAGAAAGCACAAATTGATCATGATTTAACCATGATCAGGCGATAACCAAGTGATTAACCAAATATGATTGATTTTTGTTTCTTAACCAAATTGTATTAACATGTATTAATATTACCCCTGTTGAGTTTGCTTGAGCATGATATCACCACTTGCAGCTGGCCATTTCTTTGCGACGTTGTGCAAAGCAGCGCCAAATCGTGCACAGGGAAGGCTGCTGCTGGAAAAACCTTGAGGAATTCCTCAAAGTTGAGAATCGTTTCTGTGCAAAATCCTTTCTCTGTGATTTTTGATGGTAAATCACTGCAGAGATGTGTCTATGGGTCAATATTAACCATCAGTAACCAGGGATAATGACCAACAACAACAGGGAAATCAATGGTTAATGATGGTACACAAGGCCTAAAGGGTTTTGACCCACTGCCATGTGTCTGTGTACTACTGGATCAATCCAATTGGATCGACTGTCATGGCCTGGCAGTCAAACATGTCCAGTTCCGATTATTAGTCCACCATCATGTGAATGAATAAATGTTGCCCGTCACTATCATGTCCATGAAACCATGTTGGTGATAGTTTCAAATGATGATTCATGAAACAAATTGAATCTACGAAGATTTGGTGAATGCCCATATTTATTCTCCAAAAGCTATTTTCAACATTCCGCAAGCTGAAAGCTGAACAAAAAAACTGCCAGGCAAACATCTCTAGCTACGGTTCCGCTGCGGCCTGGCGGTCCCCATTCGGGGAGGACTGGCGATCAGCGTGTGATGAGTAAGGCCAGGTGGGCAGTGCTGCCTCCATTGGGACCTCCACCTCCACTGGAGTTCCACTTCACCACCTGGTGCTGCTCAGGAACATCACTGGCATCACTAGCAAAAATGATTCAGCATTCAACACACCTTTTTTTATGTAGATCCGCTATGTTTTTCCACTAAACTTGTAGTAGGCAAGACCTGCTCTGTTTCATTGGTGTACGTGTGTGCTGCACATAGAAACTTTTGTCCCTGTGAAATCTTGTGTAATCTTGATGCCTCGATCCTTGTAGATCAGTTCGATGACCATCATTCTTGCCTGCTGTCAGTTGTCATCTCATCATTCTCGTCCACCATCATCAAGCCTGATGAATATCAATATCCATTAATTCACATCCATGAACATCCATGACCCAATCATCAGAAACGACATGAGTCACCACAAATCATCCACCCCCATTCCTTGTGATCGAATCCCCTGGAGGCACCAACCAACCGTGGTGGCAGCGCGGGTTCCGCGGGTCTCCGCCTTGGCCGAAAAGCCGGTGCCTTGGATCTCTTGGGACACCGATCTGGCGTAGTCGCCCGACATCTTCTGAGCGGCCTGGATGAGCCGCCAAGGCTGGGGCCCAGCAGGGGGTCCCCATGGAGGGTCATGGCGCCATGGGGAGTTATTATCCATGGTGAATGATGGTTAATGATGGTTAATATGTGGGTTATCATCCAAATTATGACCCCCATAGGGATCCCTAATTCTCCACTATTGTCATTATTTGGTTGAAGGTTCAAAACTGACAATGCTGGAGAATTCTGGTAATGGTGAACTATGAAAAAAAATGACCAACAAGCATAGGGAATACAATGGTTAATGATGGTACAGCAGGGGTACCCCCAAAAACCTGATATTATTGGTTGGTTGAGGGGTACCACCATCTCTGGACAACGTTTCGCGCACCCAAAGATAGATGGGAGAAACAATCATTACCCAGCGGTGCCAACTAACTTATGATTCCTTATGTTCCCTCTTTGAGAGAGAAAGAGAGAAAGTCGTAAGAGGAGATCTAGCCCTCATATATAAAGAGACCTAATGATTGACAACCGCTAAGGCTGCCTGATAATGATGAAGAATGGCAAATTACTGATTCGAGATAGAAAGAGAGATAGGTTTCATCAGAGATCCAACTTCTAGTGAACCCCACATGTTGCTGGTGATATAGTTTCAAATCTTGGGGGAGGTGCAAATATGGATCTCCCATTCTATGAAATCATGTGTCAAAAACGCCTGTGTGTTCATGTCATGTCTTTTTTGAACTTCTATGCAAACATGTATTCAAATGGCTGTGGGTACCATGTACCCCTGGTTCCCCCATCATTCACCATTGTTTTCCCTGCTATTGTTGGTGAACTTATCCCCCATGAAATGGGTTGGTGACTATTGACCCATAGCCATATGGCTGCGGGTGCCATGTAACCCTGGCTGCTCACATCCCAAAGCCCGGACCCGCTGTCAGGATGTTCACCTCGCCAAGTAGGATCCCTGAATGTGCCATGTCCAGGAATCGGAACTGGTAACATTCACAATGGTTATACAGGCTATCAGCCCAGGATTCCTGGTTATTAACCAGCTATCAGCGACCTTATCGGGTTTGGCACCTTGGTTACAGGGGCCCCAGCTGCACATCCAGAACCATGATGGATCACCTCGAAGCAGCATGCCTTGTCCACATCTGGGACACTGATGCAGCACAGCAAGGTCTTAGAGTTCTGAGCCACTAAGTCCTGAATTCGCATGGTCGGAGCTCATGATTGGCATTTTTGGTTGTCACCATTGTTTCATGTTTGAGCAACTAATAATGGTGCTGATAGTGGTACTATTAGTGGTATCAATTGTTTGATGCTTGTTTTCTTTAAACTAATAGTGGTACCTGTTGATTCATGTGATAGCTAGTAGTCGTTCTATTGGTTGATGCTGAGTGTTACTATTGGTTAAGGGCCAATTTGTAATTATATCAAGATTGATGTGAACCATAAGTTGATTAAAGTAGTTGATTATCATTACTATTGGTTGCATTATCGGTATCATAGGAGTTGGTTACGGGAAATTCTCCAGGCAAATGGTTTACAATTCTGTAATGGGGTTTCCGTTGTTTATTGTAAATCAGCTGTTGCTGTTGCTCTTGGTAAACGTTGCTGACTATCGGTCAATATTAGCGTTGAGTAGCCTCGCTAATTATTAGTCAGTGCTGTTCTTGCTTAACTACTGGTGAATGGCGTTTTGGTTGGCTATGACGGATTCATAAAAGAACCAAGAACAATCTCAAATTAAGTAGCCATTAGCAGCTAATGTAAGTCGATCAAGCTTAGTGGTGGACACAGTACAAAGAATGATGGTTGGATCAACGATGCTGGTTTTATCAAGGCAATTACAGTACATACTCTTGGATACGATGGGTTGTTATTGGTTAAAATGACATTATTTTTGGCTGATCACTCATGATCAACAACGGTATATGATGATCGTACGATAATGGTTGCCGGTCAATGCTGGTCAAATAATGATGGTTCAAATGGTCGTTCACCCTTAATGCTGGCTATATGATACTGATATTGCTTCATGATTGCCGCCAAGGGTCGCAAAATGTTGGATCTCCCACAGAGAATGAACATCCCCAAAGTGAAATGCAAAGTAGATTCAAAAACCCTGCAAGTACAATGTCTCAATAGTCATGCTCAGAAATGCCAAAAACAGATTTCGTATCTCCATATCATCACCATCATTTCATCGTGTCGGCTTTTTCTCGTGGAACCAATCACGCAACAATTGACTATATAAATTCAAATAGACATATCCCAAGATTGGTTTAAGGATGTTTTAGGATCCCCAGGTTTTCAGATGGTTTCAGCCTTTTTATGATCCCAAGAGACATGGCTGTAGGCTTCCACCACCCCTAGGTGGTGCGGATCAGCAGCTTCTACAGCGATCCTGTCACATCCAAGTGTCGTTGGCCTCGCGCACAAGGAGCCCACTGGCTTCCAGTTTCTGTTGGGCCTCTTTCAGGCCCTCTGCGTTGTCGGAAAATTCCAGGTTGAAGCCCTTACCTTTTTGGGGCGGTGACCGGTGACCTGGTTCCACTGGTGCATGAAGACCTTACCTGGAGACGGTATCTGATGCTTCCACGTGGTTGATGTAGAAACTTGGATACGCATCATCTCTCATGGCAGATCTCAAGACCGGTCAAATATTTCATGGGAAATTAGCACCCCTGAATCGTGAAGCAAAGCCATCAGCTTGCAGTATCTTGGTGGTTTCTCAATTCATAGGGGTACCCCCAGTTCTCATCCAGTTGATTGACCATTTACAGCACAAAACCACCCATTTTGTGGCGATATCCAACCATTGACCGACCACTTCCGACCATTTTTAGGGTCCCCGCAATGGCTTGAGAAACCACCATTCATGGTGGATCACGAGCAAAGCAATTGATAGCCAACAGTTGGTCAACCATTTTCAGTAGGGAAACCCCCAAGAATAATTGTGGGTTCTGGCTATAGTAATTTGACCACAATGGATACAATGGTGACTGACAGTCAACCATGTTTATACCAAGCTACCTGTTCATGAAAACTAATGGTTATACTGCTTCGACTTGGGTGTGCACCATTTATCACTATGCACACACACTACCCAAGGGGTAATGCCAACTGCAACTAATGCCTTTTGGCAGTTTTGTTCCGGGTCCAAGGCCTGCCCTATTCACAACCAATACCAGAGGTATGAGCTTTACTGAAAACATCCCAGTGATTAAGTTCTGACCCGAATTGCAACCGACATCATACCCATGCTACTTGGATATACTCCGTGATTGGATATTATAAAACGGTTGAAGATGGTTGCGACCTAACTCACCATACTCGACCATTTGGCCCATAAAATTATGGTTGCTGGTTGCCTTCTCTTTGCCTTTATATACCATTGTTGTGTGGGGTCGCTGTCCAAGTACCATGGGTATGGTGTCGGTTGTGATGTGGGTTATAACTTAACCACTAGCATGTTGGTTACGAGATCTGGTTATTTGCTGCCAGTACTTTGACTCATTATATAGATGGTTTGTGCGATGGCCGGTTGGTCGCTTGGATATATCTCCCTATCGCTTGTTGGTCCTACAGGAAACCACTAATTTTGCTGCTTCTGCCCAAAGGTTGTTGGTCGTTTATTGCTTGGTTAGCTGCTTGGTTAGCTTCTGCGGGAAGCAAACGGCTGCCATAAGCCCATGAACAATGCAAAAAGACCAAATTGGTGGAATATCAAGCATGGCCAGCGAAAAAATGTGACATAGTCAAGTCTAGCGACAATAATCAGATAGTGTGAAGGCAACAAGCAAGTGTGATCTTTGCTTCGAGATTTATCCCCCAAAAATGGGTTTGCTTTTCCACCAAGCAAGGACGATTCCAAAGAAGTGACCAATCTTTGCTATTGCAGCGCAACGGATTTTTTCGGACAGGTTGAGGTGGGTGGGTGGGTGGTGCGAGCCACTATCTCAGTATTCTACTCAAGCCTTTCGCCCAGTGAAGACAGTAGGATGGATGTTTTTGATGATGATTGTGATACATTTCAGTCATTGTTCATCAAACCAAAACATGGGATAAACAACTTGTGAAAGGGAAAACTCACAGAGACCAAACATGAGATGTTCAACTGTTCAACCCACTGGAACCCCAAGGGCCAATGTCAAACAAGTAATTGTCCTCCCAGTCACGTTTCACCAGCGCTTTAGGCACGTACAGGTACACCGCAACGGCGTTGTGTTGATTGGCCAATTTGTCCAAACCGCTATGCTGCATTTGGCGATGCCCCAATGGGTCCCAGTCCAAAAGCCCTCGCTGCAACGAGGAAAGGCCTCAATTGAAATCTAGCATGAGCCGAAGAAATCGCGAGTCATGGCACAGGAATCTCCAAAAAGGATGTCGTTCATCAACCCTATTAGGTTCAAGAATCGAACTCGGGAGATCACATGGTGTTCGAATCTTATCTTGAGAGTTTGGTCACCGGTACGCAAAATGAATCATCGATCAGGTTCAACGTAAACAAATCACAACTGCATCCAGGTCCATGGAATGTCACAATCCCGGATTCTGACAGACATCCAAACATCTAGTGATCAGCAGGTACAAGGTGGGGTGCCCAAACGTGATAAGTTGCTTCGCGATTGAGCAAACTGATCCCTGGGTTGCTCAAGATTTGCCATTGAACAAACTGATCCCTGGTAGTTCCCCCAGTCATATACCATCGGCTATAGCTACCACAGCTACTTGCAGCTTTTAAAAATAACAAGCTAAGCCAATCACATGTACCACAAGTAGCTACCCAGCTCCGCAAGGACTCGCGGTCCCCATTGGGTGGGGTCCTACCCTTAGCCCCTCGGGATGCGGCCTTGTACTGCTGGCAATACGCCTGGTTGGCCGCTTTGATGCTGGCAGCTTCCGCCTCAGCCTCCGCCAGGTGAAACAGGCGAAGCGTTGTCAGTAAACATGATTGCCCATTGGTATTCCTGGTAGCCGTTGTGCCATTCAATAGTGGTTAATATTGGTTCCAGTGGTTAAGTTTGCTTACAATAGAACCATTCAATCGTGCTTAATATAGGATATAGTGCTTAATTGTGCTTATAATAGAACTATTCAATAGTGGTTAATATTGGTTATAGTGGGTTATGGCTGGCTCATTGTAATTTCTATAATTGCTACAGTACATGGACAAATTAATCAAACCCTGGACCACTTGTCATGTCACTTCCCCCTCACCCCCATCATTTCAACGTTGGCTGGCGGGATGTGATTTTGGCTTTGGGGTTTGATTCATTTCGTCCACTCGCGCCAACCTCCGGAACACCAACTCCAACATTGAAATTGGGGGGCAGGGGCGTTGATCTTTGAAGGGGTTTGAATAATTCGTCCACCTACGGGTGGTCTGCCATGGTCAAGAAGGATGGCTGCTACCTTTGTCCGACCAAACTTGTTTCTTTCTTTTTCCCGGTTACCTTTCTCCTGCTCAAGTTTTGTCCATGCGTTTGCCCACTTACCTTTCTCCTGTCGAAGCTTATTCCTTGTGTTTTTCCAATTACCTTTCTCCTGTCGAAGCTTATTCCTTGTCTTTTTCCAATCACCTTTCTCCTGTGGAAGCCTATTGCTTGTGTTTTTCCAATTACCTTTCTCCTGTCGAAGCTTATTCCTTGTCTTTTTCCAATTACCTTTCTCCTGCTCAAGCCTATGGCTTGGGTTTTTCCAATTACCTTTCTCCTGTGGAAGCTTATTCCTTGTGTTTTTCCAATTACCTTTCCCCGTCCCAATTACCTTTCAATTCCCTTTCAATTCCCTTTCCAATTACCTTTCCAATTCCTGTCCATGCGTTTGTCCACTTACCTTTCTCCTGTGGAAGCTTATTCCTTGTGTTTTTCCAATTACCTTTCTCCTGTCGACGCTTATTCCTTGTGTTTTTCCAATTACCTTTCTCCTGTGGAAGCCTATTGCTTGTGTTTTTCCAATTACCTTTCTCCTGTGGAAGCCTATTGCTTGTGTTTTTCCAATTACCTTTCTCCTGTCGACGCTTATTCCTTGTGTTTTTCCAATTACCTTTCCCCGTCCCAATTACCTTTCAATTCCCTTTCAATTCCCTTTCCAATTCCCTTTCCAGATCTCATGGTTTTTCATACGGATTCTTGAGATGCCCATTGTCAGCAAGAAAAAAAGAAAATGTATTTTTTGATTCGAAAAACATTAGCCATCTAAAGAATTCGTATGAAAACACATGAAGTTTGGAAAGGGAATTGGAAAGGTAATTGGAAAGGGAATTGAAAGGGAATTGAAAGGTAATTGGGACGGGGAAAGGTAATTGGAAAAACACAAGGAATAAGCGTCGACAGGAGAAAGGTAATTGGAAAAACACAAGCACTAGGCTTGAGCAGGAGAAAGGTAATTGGAAAAAGACAAGGAATAAGCTTCGACAGGAGAAAGGTAATTGGAAAAACACAAGCAATAGGCTTCCACAGGAGAAAGGTAATTGGAAAAACACAAGCAATAGGCTTCCACAGGAGAAAGGTAATTGGAAAAACACAAGCACTAGGCTTGAGCAGGAGAAAGGTAATTGGAAAAACACAAGCAATAGGCTTGAGCAGGAGAAAGGTAATTGGAAAAAGACAAGGAATAAGCTTCCACAGGAGAAAGGTAATTGGAAAAACACAAGCAATAGGCTTCCACAGGAGAAAGGTAATTGGAAAAAGACAAGGAATAAGCTTCGACAGGAGAAAGGTAAGTGGACAAATGCATGGACAAAACTTGAGCAGGAGAAAGGTAACCGGGAAAAAGAAAGAAAAGTTTGGTCGGAGAAAGGTAGCGGCCATCCTTCTTGACCATGGCAGACCAGTACTGTCTGGAGCTTATTTCTCTATAAAGCTTGTTCTTCCTTTTTCTGCTTGCTTAGATTTGGTCCTTTGTGTTCTCGCTTCGTTGTTTCTTTCACCGCCCTGGCGGTGAAAGAAAAAACGAAACGAGAACACAAGAGACAAATGTAAGGAAGCAAACAACGGAAGAAAAAACTCTAGAGAAATAAGCTTCAGACAGTAGATGGACAAATTAACCAAACCCTGGACCACTTGTCATGTCACTTCCCCCTCACCCCCATCATTTCAACGTTGGCTGGCGGGACGTGATTTTGGCTTTGGGGTTTGATTCATTTCGTCCACTCGCGCCAACCTCCGGAACACCAACTCCAACATTGAAATTCGGGGGCAGGGGCGTTGATCTTTGAAGGGGTTTGAATAATTCGTCCACCTACGGTACTGGTCTGCCACGGTCAAGAAGGATGGCCGCTACCTTTCTCCGACAAAACTTGTTTCTTTCTTTTTCCCGATTACCTTTCTCCTGCTCAAGTTTTGTCCATGCGTTTGTCCACTTACCTTTCTCCTGTGGAAGCTTATTCCTTGTGTTTTTCCAATTACCTTTCTCCTGTCGACGCTTATTCCTTGTGTTTTTCCAATTACCTTTCTCCTGTGGAAGCCTATTGCTTGTGTTTTTCCAATTACCTTTCTCCTGTGGAAGCCTATTGCTTGTGTTTTTCCAATTACCTTTCTCCTGTCGACGCTTATTCCTTGTGTTTTTCCAATTACCTTTCCCCGTCCCAATTACCTTTCAATTCCCTTTCAATTCCCTTTCCAATTCCCTTTCCAGATCTCATGGTTTTTCATACGGATTCTTGAGATGCCCATTGTCAGCAAGAAAAAAAGAAAATGTATTTTTTGATTCGAAAAACATTAGCCATCTAAAGAATTCGTATGAAAACACATGAAGTTTGGAAAGGGAATTGGAAAGGTAATTGGAAAGGGAATTGAAAGGGAATTGAAAGGTAATTGGGACGGGGAAAGGTAATTGGAAAAACACAAGGAATAAGCGTCGACAGGAGAAAGGTAATTGGAAAAACACAAGCACTAGGCTTGAGCAGGAGAAAGGTAATTGGAAAAAGACAAGGAATAAGCTTCGACAGGAGAAAGGTAATTGGAAAAACACAAGCAATAGGCTTCCACAGGAGAAAGGTAATTGGAAAAACACAAGCAATAGGCTTCCACAGGAGAAAGGTAATTGGAAAAACACAAGCACTAGGCTTGAGCAGGAGAAAGGTAATTGGAAAAACACAAGCAATAGGCTTGAGCAGGAGAAAGGTAATTGGAAAAAGACAAGGAATAAGCTTCCACAGGAGAAAGGTAATTGGAAAAACACAAGCAATAGGCTTCCACAGGAGAAAGGTAATTGGAAAAAGACAAGGAATAAGCTTCGACAGGAGAAAGGTAAGTGGACAAATGCATGGACAAAACTTGAGCAGGAGAAAGGTAACCGGGAAAAAGAAAGAAAAGTTTGGTCGGAGAAAGGTAGCGGCCATCCTTCTTGACCATGGCAGACCAGTACTGTCTGGAGCTTATTTCTCTATAAAGCTTGTTCTTCCTTTTTCTGCTTGCTTAGATTTGGTCCTTTGTGTTCTCGCTTCGTTGTTTCTTTCACCGCCCTGGCGGTGAAAGAAAAAACGAAACGAGAACACAAGAGACAAATGTAAGGAAGCAAACAACGGAAGAAAAAACTCTAGAGAAATAAGCTTCAGACAGTAGATGGACAAATTAACCAAACCCTGGACCACTTGTCATGTCACTTCCCCCTCACCCCCATCATTTCAACGTTGGCTGGCGGGACGTGATTTTGGCTTTGGGGTTTGATTCATTTCGTCCACTCGCGCCAACCTCCGGAACACCAACTCCAACATTGAAATTCGGGGGCAGGGGCGTTGATCTTTGAAGGGGTTTGAATAATTCGTCCACCTACGGTACTGGTCTGCCACGGTCAAGAAGGATGGCCGCTACCTTTCTCCGACAAAACTTGTTTCTTTCTTTTTCCCGATTACCTTTCTCCTGCTCAAGTTTTGTCCATGCGTTTGTCCACTTACCTTTCTCCTGTGGAAGCTTATTCCTTGTGTTTTTCCAATTACCTTTCTCCTGTCGACGCTTATTCCTTGTGTTTTTCCAATTACCTTTCTCCTGTGGAAGCCTATTGCTTGTGTTTTTCCAATTACCTTTCTCCTGTGGAAGCCTATTGCTTGTGTTTTTCCAATTACCTTTCTCCTGTCGACGCTTATTCCTTGTGTTTTTCCAATTACCTTTCCCCGTCCCAATTACCTTTCAATTCCCTTTCAATTCCCTTTCCAATTCCCTTTCCAGATCTCATGGTTTTTCATACGGATTCTTGAGATGCCCATTGTCAGCAAGAAAAAAAGAAAATGTATTTTTTGATTCGAAAAACATTAGCCATCTAAAGAATTCGTATGAAAACACATGAAGTTTGGAAAGGGAATTGGAAAGGTAATTGGAAAGGGAATTGAAAGGGAATTGAAAGGTAATTGGGACGGGGAAAGGTAATTGGAAAAACACAAGGAATAAGCGTCGACAGGAGAAAGGTAATTGGAAAAACACAAGCACTAGGCTTGAGCAGGAGAAAGGTAATTGGAAAAAGACAAGGAATAAGCTTCGACAGGAGAAAGGTAATTGGAAAAACACAAGCAATAGGCTTCCACAGGAGAAAGGTAATTGGAAAAACACAAGCAATAGGCTTCCACAGGAGAAAGGTAATTGGAAAAACACAAGCACTAGGCTTGAGCAGGAGAAAGGTAATTGGAAAAACACAAGCAATAGGCTTGAGCAGGAGAAAGGTAATTGGAAAAAGACAAGGAATAAGCTTCCACAGGAGAAAGGTAATTGGAAAAACACAAGCAATAGGCTTCCACAGGAGAAAGGTAATTGGAAAAAGACAAGGAATAAGCTTCGACAGGAGAAAGGTAAGTGGACAAATGCATGGACAAAACTTGAGCAGGAGAAAGGTAACCGGGAAAAAGAAAGAAAAGTTTGGTCGGAGAAAGGTAGCGGCCATCCTTCTTGACCATGGCAGACCAGTACTGTCTGGAGCTTATTTCTCTATAAAGCTTGTTCTTCCTTTTTCTGCTTGCTTAGATTTGGTCCTTTGTGTTCTCGCTTCGTTGTTTCTTTCACCGCCCTGGCGGTGAAAGAAAAAACGAAACGAGAACACAAGAGACAAATGTAAGGAAGCAAACAACGGAAGAAAAAACTCTAGAGAAATAAGCTTCAGACAGTAGATGGACAAATTAACCAAACCCTGGACCACTTGTCATGTCACTTCCCCCTCACCCCCATCATTTCAACGTTGGCTGGCGGGACGTGATTTTGGCTTTGGGGTTTGATTCATTTCGTCCACTCGCGCCAACCTCCGGAACACCAACTCCAACATTGAAATTCGGGGGCAGGGGCGTTGATCTTTGAAGGGGTTTGAATAATTCGTCCACCTACGGTACTGGTCTGCCACGGTCAAGAAGGATGGCCGCTACCTTTCTCCGACAAAACTTGTTTCTTTCTTTTTCCCGATTACCTTTCTCCTGCTCAAGTTTTGTCCATGCGTTTGTCCACTTACCTTTCTCCTGTGGAAGCTTATTCCTTGTGTTTTTCCAATTACCTTTCTCCTGTCGACGCTTATTCCTTGTGTTTTTCCAATTACCTTTCTCCTGTGGAAGCCTATTGCTTGTGTTTTTCCAATTACCTTTCTCCTGTGGAAGCCTATTGCTTGTGTTTTTCCAATTACCTTTCTCCTGTCGACGCTTATTCCTTGTGTTTTTCCAATTACCTTTCCCCGTCCCAATTACCTTTCAATTCCCTTTCAATTCCCTTTCCAATTCCCTTTCCAGATCTCATGGTTTTTCATACGGATTCTTGAGATGCCCATTGTCAGCAAGAAAAAAAGAAAATGTATTTTTTGATTCGAAAAACATTAGCCATCTAAAGAATTCGTATGAAAACACATGAAGTTTGGAAAGGGAATTGGAAAGGTAATTGGAAAGGGAATTGAAAGGGAATTGAAAGGTAATTGGGACGGGGAAAGGTAATTGGAAAAACACAAGGAATAAGCGTCGACAGGAGAAAGGTAATTGGAAAAACACAAGCACTAGGCTTGAGCAGGAGAAAGGTAATTGGAAAAAGACAAGGAATAAGCTTCGACAGGAGAAAGGTAATTGGAAAAACACAAGCAATAGGCTTCCACAGGAGAAAGGTAATTGGAAAAACACAAGCAATAGGCTTCCACAGGAGAAAGGTAATTGGAAAAACACAAGCACTAGGCTTGAGCAGGAGAAAGGTAATTGGAAAAACACAAGCAATAGGCTTGAGCAGGAGAAAGGTAATTGGAAAAAGACAAGGAATAAGCTTCCACAGGAGAAAGGTAATTGGAAAAACACAAGCAATAGGCTTCCACAGGAGAAAGGTAATTGGAAAAAGACAAGGAATAAGCTTCGACAGGAGAAAGGTAAGTGGACAAATGCATGGACAAAACTTGAGCAGGAGAAAGGTAACCGGGAAAAAGAAAGAAAAGTTTGGTCGGAGAAAGGTAGCGGCCATCCTTCTTGACCATGGCAGACCAGTACTGTCTGGAGCTTATTTCTCTATAAAGCTTGTTCTTCCTTTTTCTGCTTGCTTAGATTTGGTCCTTTGTGTTCTCGCTTCGTTGTTTCTTTCACCGCCCTGGCGGTGAAAGAAAAAACGAAACGAGAACACAAGAGACAAATGTAAGGAAGCAAACAACGGAAGAAAAAACTCTAGAGAAATAAGCTTCAGACAGTAGATGGACAAATTAACCAAACCCTGGACCACTTGTCATGTCACTTCCCCCTCACCCCCATCATTTCAACGTTGGCTGGCGGGACGTGATTTTGGCTTTGGGGTTTGATTCATTTCGTCCACTCGCGCCAACCTCCGGAACACCAACTCCAACATTGAAATTCGGGGGCAGGGGCGTTGATCTTTGAAGGGGTTTGAATAATTCGTCCACCTACGGTACTGGTCTGCCACGGTCAAGAAGGATGGCCGCTACCTTTCTCCGACAAAACTTGTTTCTTTCTTTTTCCCGATTACCTTTCTCCTGCTCAAGTTTTGTCCATGCGTTTGTCCACTTACCTTTCTCCTGTGGAAGCTTATTCCTTGTGTTTTTCCAATTACCTTTCTCCTGTCGACGCTTATTCCTTGTGTTTTTCCAATTACCTTTCTCCTGTGGAAGCCTATTGCTTGTGTTTTTCCAATTACCTTTCTCCTGTGGAAGCCTATTGCTTGTGTTTTTCCAATTACCTTTCTCCTGTCGACGCTTATTCCTTGTGTTTTTCCAATTACCTTTCCCCGTCCCAATTACCTTTCAATTCCCTTTCAATTCCCTTTCCAATTCCCTTTCCAGATCTCATGGTTTTTCATACGGATTCTTGAGATGCCCATTGTCAGCAAGAAAAAAAGAAAATGTATTTTTTGATTCGAAAAACATTAGCCATCTAAAGAATTCGTATGAAAACACATGAAGTTTGGAAAGGGAATTGGAAAGGTAATTGGAAAGGGAATTGAAAGGGAATTGAAAGGTAATTGGGACGGGGAAAGGTAATTGGAAAAACACAAGGAATAAGCGTCGACAGGAGAAAGGTAATTGGAAAAACACAAGCACTAGGCTTGAGCAGGAGAAAGGTAATTGGAAAAAGACAAGGAATAAGCTTCGACAGGAGAAAGGTAATTGGAAAAACACAAGCAATAGGCTTCCACAGGAGAAAGGTAATTGGAAAAACACAAGCAATAGGCTTCCACAGGAGAAAGGTAATTGGAAAAACACAAGCACTAGGCTTGAGCAGGAGAAAGGTAATTGGAAAAACACAAGCAATAGGCTTGAGCAGGAGAAAGGTAATTGGAAAAAGACAAGGAATAAGCTTCCACAGGAGAAAGGTAATTGGAAAAACACAAGCAATAGGCTTCCACAGGAGAAAGGTAATTGGAAAAAGACAAGGAATAAGCTTCGACAGGAGAAAGGTAAGTGGACAAATGCATGGACAAAACTTGAGCAGGAGAAAGGTAACCGGGAAAAAGAAAGAAAAGTTTGGTCGGAGAAAGGTAGCGGCCATCCTTCTTGACCATGGCAGACCAGTACTGTCTGGAGCTTATTTCTCTATAAAGCTTGTTCTTCCTTTTTCTGCTTGCTTAGATTTGGTCCTTTGTGTTCTCGCTTCGTTGTTTCTTTCACCGCCCTGGCGGTGAAAGAAAAAACGAAACGAGAACACAAGAGACAAATGTAAGGAAGCAAACAACGGAAGAAAAAACTCTAGAGAAATAAGCTTCAGACAGTAGATGGACAAATTAACCAAACCCTGGACCACTTGTCATGTCACTTCCCCCTCACCCCCATCATTTCAACGTTGGCTGGCGGGACGTGATTTTGGCTTTGGGGTTTGATTCATTTCGTCCACTCGCGCCAACCTCCGGAACACCAACTCCAACATTGAAATTCGGGGGCAGGGGCGTTGATCTTTGAAGGGGTTTGAATAATTCGTCCACCTACGGTACTGGTCTGCCACGGTCAAGAAGGATGGCCGCTACCTTTCTCCGACAAAACTTGTTTCTTTCTTTTTCCCGATTACCTTTCTCCTGCTCAAGTTTTGTCCATGCGTTTGTCCACTTACCTTTCTCCTGTGGAAGCTTATTCCTTGTGTTTTTCCAATTACCTTTCTCCTGTCGACGCTTATTCCTTGTGTTTTTCCAATTACCTTTCTCCTGTGGAAGCCTATTGCTTGTGTTTTTCCAATTACCTTTCTCCTGTGGAAGCCTATTGCTTGTGTTTTTCCAATTACCTTTCTCCTGTCGACGCTTATTCCTTGTGTTTTTCCAATTACCTTTCCCCGTCCCAATTACCTTTCAATTCCCTTTCAATTCCCTTTCCAATTCCCTTTCCAGATCTCATGGTTTTTCATACGGATTCTTGAGATGCCCATTGTCAGCAAGAAAAAAAGAAAATGTATTTTTTGATTCGAAAAACATTAGCCATCTAAAGAATTCGTATGAAAACACATGAAGTTTGGAAAGGGAATTGGAAAGGTAATTGGAAAGGGAATTGAAAGGGAATTGAAAGGTAATTGGGACGGGGAAAGGTAATTGGAAAAACACAAGGAATAAGCGTCGACAGGAGAAAGGTAATTGGAAAAACACAAGCACTAGGCTTGAGCAGGAGAAAGGTAATTGGAAAAAGACAAGGAATAAGCTTCGACAGGAGAAAGGTAATTGGAAAAACACAAGCAATAGGCTTCCACAGGAGAAAGGTAATTGGAAAAACACAAGCAATAGGCTTCCACAGGAGAAAGGTAATTGGAAAAACACAAGCACTAGGCTTGAGCAGGAGAAAGGTAATTGGAAAAACACAAGCAATAGGCTTGAGCAGGAGAAAGGTAATTGGAAAAAGACAAGGAATAAGCTTCCACAGGAGAAAGGTAATTGGAAAAACACAAGCAATAGGCTTCCACAGGAGAAAGGTAATTGGAAAAAGACAAGGAATAAGCTTCGACAGGAGAAAGGTAAGTGGACAAATGCATGGACAAAACTTGAGCAGGAGAAAGGTAACCGGGAAAAAGAAAGAAAAGTTTGGTCGGAGAAAGGTAGCGGCCATCCTTCTTGACCATGGCAGACCAGTACTGTCTGGAGCTTATTTCTCTATAAAGCTTGTTCTTCCTTTTTCTGCTTGCTTAGATTTGGTCCTTTGTGTTCTCGCTTCGTTGTTTCTTTCACCGCCCTGGCGGTGAAAGAAAAAACGAAACGAGAACACAAGAGACAAATGTAAGGAAGCAAACAACGGAAGAAAAAACTCTAGAGAAATAAGCTTCAGACAGTAGATGGACAAATTAACCAAACCCTGGACCACTTGTCATGTCACTTCCCCCTCACCCCCATCATTTCAACGTTGGCTGGCGGGACGTGATTTTGGCTTTGGGGTTTGATTCATTTCGTCCACTCGCGCCAACCTCCGGAACACCAACTCCAACATTGAAATTCGGGGGCAGGGGCGTTGATCTTTGAAGGGGTTTGAATAATTCGTCCACCTACGGTACTGGTCTGCCACGGTCAAGAAGGATGGCCGCTACCTTTCTCCGACAAAACTTGTTTCTTTCTTTTTCCCGATTACCTTTCTCCTGCTCAAGTTTTGTCCATGCGTTTGTCCACTTACCTTTCTCCTGTGGAAGCTTATTCCTTGTGTTTTTCCAATTACCTTTCTCCTGTGGAAGCTTATTCCTTGTGTTTTTCCAATTACCTTTCTCCTGTGGAAGCCTATTGCTTGTGTTTTTCCAATTACCTTTCTCTTGTCGAGGCTTATTCCTTGTGTTTTTCCAATTACCTTTCTCCTGTCGACGCTTATTCCTTGTGTTTTTCCAATTACCTTTCCCCGTCCCAATTACCTTTCAATTCCCTTTCAATTCCCTTTCCAATTACCTTTCCAATTCCCTTTCCAAACTTCATGTGTTTTCATACGAATTCTTTAGATGGCTAATGTTTTTCGAATCAAAAAATACATTTTCTTTTTTTCTTGCTGACAATGGGCATCTCAAGAATCCGTATGAAAAACCATGAGATCTGGAAAGGGAATTGGAAAGGGAATTGAAAGGGAATTGAAAGGTAATTGGGACGGGGAAAGGTAATTGGAAAAAGACAAGGAATAAGCTTCGACAGGAGAAAGGTAATTGGAAAAACACAAGCACTAGGCTTGAGCAGGAGAAAGGTAATTGGAAAAAGACAAGGAATAAGCTTCCACAGGAGAAAGGTAATTGGAAAAGGACAAGGAATAAGCTTCGACAGGAGAAAGGTAATTGGAAAAAGACAAGGAATAAGCTTCGACAGGAGAAAGGTAATTGGAAAAACACAAGCACTAGGCTTGAGCAGGAGAAAGGTAATTGGAAAAAGACAAGGAATAAGCTTCCACAGGAGAAAGGTAATTGGAAAAGGACAAGGAATAAGCTTCGACAGGAGAAAGGTAATTGGAAAAAGACAAGGAATAAGCTTCGACAGGAGAAAGGTAATTGGAAAAACACAAGCACTAGGCTTGAGCAGGAGAAAGGTAATTGGAAAAAGACAAGGAATAAGCTTCCACAGGAGAAAGGTAATTGGAAAAGGACAAGGAATAAGCTTCGACAGGAGAAAGGTAATTGGAAAAAGACAAGGAATAAGCTTCGACAGGAGAAAGGTAATTGGAAAAACACAAGCACTAGGCTTGAGCAGGAGAAAGGTAATTGGAAAAAGACAAGGAATAAGCTTCCACAGGAGAAAGGTAATTGGAAAAGGACAAGGAATAAGCTTCGACAGGAGAAAGGTAATTGGAAAAACCCAAGCCATAGGCTCCACAGGAGAAAGGTAATTGGAAAAACCCAAGCCATAGGCTCCACAGGAGAAAGGTAATTGGAAAAAGACAAGGAATAAGCTTCGACAGGAGAAAGGTAATTGGAAAAAGACAAGGAATAAGCTTCGACAGGAGAAAGGTAATTGGAAAAACACAAGGAATAAGGTTCGACAGGAGAAAGGTAAGTGGAAAAACGCAAGGAATGAGCTTCCACAGGAGAAAGGTAATTGGAAAAACACAAGGAATAAGCTTCGACAGGAGAAAGGTAATTGGAAAAAGACAAGGAATAAGCTTCGACAGGAGAAAGGTAATTGGAAAAACACAAGGAATAAGCTTCGACAGGAGAAAGGTAAGTGGACAAATGCATGGACAAAACTTGAGCAGGAGAAAGGTAACCGGGAAAAAGAAAGAAAAGTTTGGTCGGAGAAAGGTAGCGGCCATCCTTCTTGACCATGGCAGACCAGTACTGTCTGGAGCAGATTTCTCTATAAAGCTTGTTCTTCCTTTTTCTGCTTGCTTAGATTTGGTCCTTTGTGTTCTCGCTTCGTTGTTTCTTTCACCGCCCTGGCGGTGAAAGGAATAACGAAACGAGAACACAAGAGACAAATGTAAGGAAGCAAACAACGGAAGAAAAAACTCTAGACACATAAGCTGCAGACAGTACATGGACAAATTAATCAAACCCTGGACCACTTGTCATGTCACTTCCCCCTCACCCCCATCATTTCAACGTTGGCTGGCGGGATGTGATTTTGGCTTTGGGGTTTGATTCATTTCGTCCACTCGCGCCAACCTCCGGAACACCAACTCCAACATTGAAATTGGGGGGCAGGGGCGTTGATCTTTGAAGGGGTTTGAATAATTCGTCCACCTACGGTAGTAAGGGTTATAGTGGTTTGGCTAATAATCATACTGATAGGTGGGAGTCATAGTGGATAATCTGGCTATAGTATGAATCACTAGTCGTTAATTTTGGTCATAGTGGTTTAGCAATGTAATGTTTCTGACAATAGTAGTCTTTACAATCAATATGTTCAACCACTATGAAGCAGTATTAATTAACCTCTGCAAATCCTTCATAACCCTTGTTATCTGCATTCCAAAAAACATGGCTTTACAACATTGTCATTCACTAGTACACAACCATTAGCAACTGCTTATCACTACAACAACCGTCGTTGGCCATTTAGATGATCGTAGTTCGTTTGGATGATACTTTGTGAACAATCATTAAGAACTACATGTTTGTGTTTGCAATCATTCTCTGTCATGTTCTATCTAGCAGAAGCAACTATCAGCCGGATCAGCCGGGCTGATAGAAAAGGGCCTCAGATTCAAGTTACCAACCGAAAATAATATATAAACACGGCTAGAATGCAATGGTATAAACATGTATAAACCATACCAGTGAAACGTATCAGTAGCAGTAGTGTTCGTAATTGTCAAACGCGCCAGTGGCATGAGTGTTCTTAACAGCACCAAAGAGTTGCTAACGACCGATGGTAACTGGGAAGATGTCATCTACAGCACCGGACAATCAAGCCATCAAGCTGAGAGAAGAACCAGCGAAAGCCATCAGGTGATAGTATATCGCCTATATCAGTACTTGAGAATGGAATATTTTGTATATAAGGCAGTATTATATATATATATATATAAATCAGCAATCAGCGCAATGAGTGGTCAGTTTAGTTCACCCATCCGAATTTGTGTCTCACCCTGTACATCAAGCTGGCGAGGTCGGCTGTGAAACCAGCACCGTGTGCAAACATTCGGCAATCATTTAAACACTTGCTATAGTCTCAAATTGATTGGTGGTTGAGGCCAACAGTTCACAATTTGTCGCATAATTGGCGGGTGATGTGGCCTCATCTCAGAATCTCTCGTATTAACCCTATTGCTATTGGTTAAAAAATGATTATAGAATGCTATTACCAGAATGGTTTGATTGTATTAATGCCATTCAAAATGAGAGTATGAACTGGTGAACTGGAAAACGATAATGACCAGTAAACATATCATGAGAGTATTACTTACACCAAAAACAGGTTTGATGCTATAACCTACCACTGGTTAACTGTGGAAAAATGCCTGCCACTCGACTGGAACGGTCAACCAAGGGCCCAGCAACTGACGCCGTCTTGCTGCGGTGAAAAAAAATGCCGGTGAATGGCCACATAAGTACCATTCCCACATGCACATGTCAGCAACGTTGTGTATCAAGACACTATGTGTATATATGGATTTAATGCAATATTTGCAAACATGTGTATGCATTTAGATCCATAAGAGCTGGGTTTAGCTAATCTCATTCAAATTGTCAAACAAAACAACATATCTTAGCGTATGTGGCATGTATTGTGCACTACATGCACCACTGGCACCAATAGCTAAGGAAACTTTCTTGTACTAGGCCTCCCACCAATATACAATCCAGAGATGTTGTAGGTCTAGCATATACGTATATGTAATATATGAAATGTATACACTAAATATTATATACATTGTTGACTCCACATATGCTGTATATTCAGTATATAAACACTTTCACATAAACAAAATGCATCATAATGTAGATGTGTACAAATACAAAAAAACAGCATGGATACGTGTATGAAATTTAATGCACATATGATACGACAAATGGGTGTTTCTCAAAAAAGACGGACCCCTAAATCATCCAATATGATTCTTGTTTGGTACTTTACCATCTAGTACACCCAAATCATCTAGTACGAATCATCTATAGAAAAACACCAACCATTTTTTAGGTTTCCCGTGTTCCCTGTTTTGAGAAACAACCAGTTACAATATGGTGGTTTCTCAAAATAGGGGTACCCCCAAGTCATCTAGTTATTAACCATTTTTGGGGTTCCCTATTTTGAGAAACAACCATATAGAAACACCGTGCAACACCCCTGTCACCCAACTTCAGCAGCGCCTGATTCACGATGACCTTGACATCCTGCTCTGCCTGCAGAACCCGTGTCCTGCAGGGCTGCATGGATCACTGGTCATTTGGGGATCCATGTGGATCCATGGGGATCCATGGGATTGGAATGGTTAATGATAAGGGAGAGATGGGAATAATAGCGGACTATGATGGTTGATAATGGTAAAAAGATGTTGTTGGTAATTTGATGATAGAAGTAGTTTAACCATTATGATGGTTTAACTATTGTTGACAATCGAGGATAAGAAACAACAACAACCTTAATCATTGATGGATGGAGTTTATCACTACCAATAGATGATTTTGGGGGGTCCCTTGAGTCCCCTGTTTTCAGAAACACCTATATGATGTACTTCAATGACTATTGCTTTCCTCACAAACATAATCATCCCTTAAGATGTTATACATTTTTCTTTGGTCTATTCACACACCCATGTGTACGGTGGTGAAATCCTGTGTGTAGTGTTCACATCGGCAAGTAGCGATTCCCAGTGACCTGTGATCAAGTCTGTACCACAAGATTTTTCCATGATGCGGACAGCAAACCATCCCTTAATTTGTTAATACTAAGAAAAAACGACTTTTCAGATTCAAGGGAACACCAAACAATTTATCATTTATGATACCTGGCTCTCAAAAAAAAACATGACACCTGCACCAACTGTGTCTGGATACAGCTCCGCGTACGGCCCCGTCTGTGTAGTTTGTAAATATTTGACCAACCCATGGATAACCTACCAATTAGAGGAGTTGACAATCATTAACCATCATTAGCAATCACTAGCCATCACTAGCCATGATAGATAATCTACCTGTATTGCTTGACAATCACCAACCATCATTAACCAACTGGATGATCCACCAATTCGTAGATCTACCAATCATCTACCAAGTGGTTGATCTAGCATGTCATTCACCAACATGAATTCATATCATATTTCAGCAACCCACAGCCAATGGCTGGTTGGTGGTTTCAACCCCTATGAAAAATAATAGTCAACCTAAGGAAAATACTAAATACACAACGTGCTTACCACCAACCAAATGGACAATCTAATACTTAGTTCAGCAGCATTCACCAACATGTTCGGGATGATCCCCTATCATCAAAATTCATTAACTATACGCTGGTTATAGCTCTCTAAAGCGACTAAACTGCCCAAAATTAAAAAAAAAACATTGGTTCAACCAAACTGAACCCATTGGATACAGCTAATCCTGCTTATGGTTCTGGACTGCCCAATGGGTTAACCCAAAGCGTCACCAACAAAATCACCGACCCCTCGAAGTCGGTCTTGAAGGTCACTGTTTTGGTCTTCTGCTCCAAGGTAGCGATCTGGATATCCTGCGGCATGTGACATGGGAGAAAAGTGTGCGGGTGCTGGATGGTCTCTTGTAGGCTATATGACGCTTTTCTGAATTATATATATATAGAAGTATATACATATATCAAAGTGATTGGTATGATATAACTGATATCATTGATATGATCAACACACATGAACCAAATGCCGATGAACCGCTGGACCGATAAGTTGATTTGTGGCCACAAGTCTTTCCCCAAGGATGAAATCTGGTCAATGGATGACGAGTTTGTTCATCTACCATTTGATCAGGGCCCTCCTAGTAGCTCCAAACCGCTCCCCCTTTTATAGCCCTTTAAAGGCTACCTCTAGTTACCCCTGGCTCCTGGCCTCCCTCCCAACAGCCAGTCATGTTTGATGGCTGTGTCCTGTTGTTTCACCTGAGTTTCTCGAATCGCTGCCTCAAAGTCTTGAGGTAAATGGACCGTCCTGAGCGCAGTGGTTGCTGATGACAATAAGACTCATGGCTGGCGCGCTTGCAGTCATCTTACCATCTACATGGTCAGGTATCCTTCAAGGTGTTTAAGAAATATGCCGGAACAATATGCTGTTCTGTATCTGTGCAAGTGTCAACACATGTACACTCATGATCACACAACTGCAATATACAATTTTGAATACAACAAGGATTGCGCGTCTTCTAAATACACAGTAGATACATGTATAATAGATAAACAAATTAATGGTAAACAACATCATTATCAACACCATCACTGCCAGGACCTTGTCATCTGCTGTTATCCCTACTGTTTGATGATCCTGGCAGTAGGTTATCCCTAATGTTGTGCCTATCTGTTCATCATCAAACATTATTGTCTCAAAAAAAAGCCACCCATACTTTATCGTTATTTGTTTTGTTTCCCTGCTAGCATCCATATTGTTCAGCGCTATCTCAGACTGTCCCTATGGCAATCCTTCTTGTTTGTTGTCACGAGTTGCTTTATTGCAATGCCTATTGCCAATGGCTAATATTGGATGAGAACTGGGGGTACCCCTAGTCTGAGAAACCACCAGATCTCATCCCTATCATTGGCATTGCTTCAACAATGTTTGCCATATCAATCTCATCCACCATATCCTCATCCAGCCTTTTAAAACTATTCCAAGGCTTCGCAGCCAAAAGCACCACCATATCTCATCAACATATCTCATCAAATGTTGATCCACAATCTCATCCACCATATCTCATCCACCATATGGCAGTGGGTCAAAACCCCGTACCCCTGGTCCCCACCATTAACGATTGTTTTCCCTATTGTTACTGGTGATTATCCCCCATGAAATTGGTTGGTTAATACTGACTCATAGCCATATAGTTGGCATAGTTAGTATATACATTCCCTATAGGTGCTAGTTGTTATCCCCTATTATTAACCATTAACCAGCTAGAAATCACCAGCCAAATGGCTTCAATGGTTGCATCCCATCATCATGAACCATTGTTTTCCCTATAGTTTTGTTAGTTATTATCCACCATTATTGATCCTTAACTGCTTGACCCATGGCCATATCTCATCCACCATATTTTATCCACAATGTTTGCATCAACTTGTCCCACCATCTCATCCCCATCTCCCCGCCTCAGCTGGAAGAACGGCACCTCCGAGAAGGCGCGGGCCTGGCGATCGAGCTTGGAGCCATCCAGGCGCTGGGTGGGGTACGGTTGGAGAAGCGTTGGAGAAGAGTTGGTTGGGGTTGATAAGGGATGGTTAGTGCATACAGTTAGGGTTGATAAAGGTTGGTTGGGGTTGATAAGGGTTGACTAATGACCAGGGTTGATAAGCTTTGACAAGGGTTGGTGATCATATTGTCATCATGTCTATATAGTTGGTTGACAGCGTTGACAATACATTGAGTGGACTAACATGCTTCTAGTTCTTACTATACTGAGTATCATAGTTTGATTATCTAGTGCAACACCACTATAATGCTGTAATTTGATAATGAACAATCGTGGTACGAGTACGACACTTGTAAAAGTATTGATACCATCATACTGCAATGTTCAAAAGGATGGTTATGATCTTTATACTACAGGGACATCTACATGCAACATGATAGACTGGCTAATAGTGAGAAATCTTAGCTTGGATGATGATAGTACTGTTATAGTCTGAACACATATTGAGTGATTGGGCATCAAGGCATCTGGACCATGGTGCATTGCAAATGCAGTTTGTCACCAATGAAAGGAGGTTGATGGCTGTAATAGTAGTGAACAATGGCTTTCGGATGCTTAGAACTGGCCATGGAGTTGATGATTATTTCTCTGATTATGCCAATCAAATTAAACAAAAAATAGTCATGGTTTGCTGAACATCTTCGCACCAATACTCCTACAGTTTGGAAAACATGAACACGTGCGAAACATTCAACCAAATGAGCAAACAATCTCTTGAGTTTCTATCTCTGACTTACACCCATGCCTATGTTTGAGCATTTGTGTATCTGACGATAATGAATTGAACTAGTTAATTTACATGTGCATATCTGCATATTTATCTATATATGTAGATCGAGATAGATAGATAGATAGATAGATAGATGAATAGATAGATAGATAGATAGATAGATAGATAGATAGATAGATAGATAGATAGATAGATAGATAGATAGATAGATAAATAGAGAGACAAACAAACAAACAAACAAACAAACAAACAAACAAACAAACAAACAAACAGATAGAGATAGAGATAGAGATCGAGATAGAGATACAGATATAGATACAAATATACATGTACATATTTGTGCGCCATTATATGTTTATACTTTTTCCGGTGTACCCAACCCATGTTTACTGCCTTGTGAACGCCTACGGACATGCTCATGTTAGGTGTATTACGGTTCGCGCAGGGCAAGCTGACAAATCTATTCACACTTTGGGCCCTTGGGTGTGCGCACGTATGATCCCAACAAACTCATGATTTCCCTGCTAAACATATGAACACATACATGTATGGCTGCTCTTCTTGTTCTCGCTGTTGGTGGTGTTGCTTGTTATTCACCCTGACAATGAAAATTGCCGGTCCAGCTACCATCGGAACCAGTTCCCAGGACTCACCACCAGCACCTGGAAATGATCATTGAGCCTCTGATGCATCACAGCACCTGGGCCGGACAAAACACCTGAGGATGATTGGTTAGGTGAGTGTTTCTTGGTAGCTTTTCTGGGAAGAACCAACCATCATAATGGTGGTCAAAATGGTGAATAATAATTATATAAACATCTGGGAAGAACCAACCAGAATGATTATTGTAATGGAACAAATTATAAGTACCGTTTTCTTAGTACTATTCTTCTTGACTGTCATTGTTATTTACAATAAAGGTGGTCAAAACGGCAAATCATAATCAAGCATCAATGGTGGTCCATATGGAATGTAATTTATGCTGTTACTCTTTGCTTGATTCATCGTCGTTGATGCATCGTAATCGTTGATCCATCATTGATATGGGTAAATAATCAATGAATGAGCAGTGAGGATGAATGATAATGATTGATAATGACAATGATTGACAGTGATAATGATGGTTTCGGCGATGGTGAGTAGACCAACAACCAGTCTGACGCAACATTTCCATGTCATTAATGTGACTGAACCAGTTCAATGATGATGATGATGATGATGATGATGATGATGATGATGATGAACATCGGGTAACCCTTGGGACCCTGAGGGACCCCCTGGAACAAAGGGTCGTTCTCATCAGGTTGAGCTAGCAAACTTCGCGTACCCGAACAGTTGCCGCAACATGTCGATGATAAGGCCAACAAATGAAGGAACCATGATTCAGTACCCCGGAAAAATCGTGAACGTATGCTGAAGGCCTGATGAGCCCTTCCATTCATGAGGGTGGGGCAGCGGTTTTATAAGCTTAAGTTGTCCCAAAAAACTGTTGATGGGAAAATCTATAGTAAACCAATACACTGGCTGGTGGTTGAACCACCCCTATGAAAAATATGCTTGTCGACCAACAACTTGCCAATAATCATTCGTGAAAAATAAAAAAACATGTCAATCAAACCACCAACCAGTAGCTCTTTAGCTATTATTGCTGCTGATCATCTCCCAGTATTATTAACCATTATGGGAAAATCTCCAGTGAACCAATAGCCATAGCCATTTCCCGCGCTTAACCATGATCGCTATCTGGATAGAATTCATTCATTCATTCATGACGCAGCTCGAGTCCGAACTGAGCGTTGCCCAGCTTTCCAAGCGTGCCCCCCGGACTTCAAAATTAGTGTCCAGGCACGGTTCGCCACAGAGGCCCACAAGAACCGTAAAGGGAAAAAGGAAGAAACTAAGATGCTGAATTAATGGGATCTTCAAAAGATCAACGTCAGCGCCATCTATTCCCTGAAAAGAGGAGGCGGCATATGAAAGTTCGACAAATTCGATGAGATATTCGATGAAAAATTCGCTGAAGGGTTTACTATATTCTCTATGTGGTCCTGCGTGTCTGAAAAGGCGGTTCTCTCTGTCGCGCCAGAGCCGCCAAGGTCATCATATGGTTTGAATTTTCAATATCAAAGGGTGTGTTTTGGTCAACAGCTGCAAATGCGTCTTGACATGTTTCCAGCAGCCAATGAGCACGAGGTTTACCCACTCGTTTAATATGTTCGATCCTAGGCATCAATGTCCCTGTTTCGAACAAAACTTCTCTCATCGGGTCATGTGCGCTAGAGCGAAAAATGTGACCAAGCAACCTAATTTTAGACTGTTTCCACCTAGTGGAAAGTTTCACATAGCGATACCCGCACTGTTGCACCAAATGATCAATAACACGTTGATTGGTCCATTCCCTGTCATGGTAAGTGCTAGGAACACGTAAGATGCGCCGTAGCATTTTGATTTGAAAGGAGTCTAAAGTATCCTGTTCGGACTTATTGAGCTGAATTGATTCTAAGCCGTACAGTAATTTGGATACCAAAGTGGCCTCATATACACGAAGCTTCCATTGAACCGATGTTCGAGCTTTTGACCAAAAGAGAGTGAGCTGCAAAGCTGTGGCATTGACTGCTCCAATTCGTCTCATTAATTCAGCATGATTGTCTACAGAGTCTGTGAGGACAGCACCAAGATATGTTGCTTGCGATTTTCTCGGCACTGCCGTGCCATCCAAAAATTTGATGGAGGATTGTCGACGGTTTATTGTGATATTTACGCACTTGTCCAAGTTCAAATTCATGTTATACTTGCTGGATTCTGATTGCACCTCATGTAAAAATTTGTTTATAGTGTGCGTGTGAGTACCAAACAGCAATGTATCATCAGCATACAAAATCTCGGCGAAACGTATACCTTTTATAGGTTCGATTTGTTTAGGAGTATTTAATTTCGCCTTAATATCCTGAAAAATTGCTGACAGAAGGATAGAGAATAAATATGGGGACAGTGGGCAGCCTTGACGTATACCAGACCTTTGAACTCTGAAAGTGGAGTAGCTGTCGCCCTTCACAACTCTGAATTTTGCATTCCTGTAAATATTCTGAATGATGTTGACTATGTTTTGAGGAACAGAAAGTCGCTGTAGAACCTGTGTAAGCTTGCTTTGGTCAATTTGATCGAAAGCTTTCTCCCAGTCTAAAAGAACTAGAGTTACATTAGTGCCTTGTCTTTCCCCGAGGTCCATGAGTCTTCTAGCCAAGAACAGGGCTTGTGCTGTGGACCTCTGCGGACGGAATCCGTATTGTGTTTTAAGCATCCATTGTTCCAAAGATACCAGCAGTCTGCACTTCAACATGGCAGCTAGAAGCTTATAAAAAGTCTGTAGCAAAGCAATGGGCCTGTAATTTTGAAGTTTCGATGGGTCCCCTTTCTTAAAAATGGAAGCAATGTTAGCAAGGTTGAGTGAATCAAAATATTTATTGCAAATCAGAATTTCATTGTAAGACTGCAGTAAAACCTCTCGGTTGCGACTGTCCAGATATTTCACCAATTCATTTTGAACGCGATCTGGCCCGGGGGCTTTGTTTGTTTTGGTCGCCGCAATTGCAGCGTCTAGTTCCTGTAACTCAAACTCCGAAGCCTTAGTGTTTTGACCACAACTAGATAGCGGCGCCGAAGCCGTTTCTTGAGGATCTTGCGGCTGCTGCCACTGTACGGTTTCAAGGTACTCAGCCGCTTCTTCCGGAAAACGCGCCTCTGAGACATAATGGCCTTGGCTGTTTCTAAATTTCGTTTGATTAGGCGTGTACTTCTTTTTCATACGTTTAATACCCGACCACTTGTAACCATGTTCATCGATTTCTTCAAGCTGAGACTGAATATACTGCCGTTTGTCTCTGCGTATCTGTTTTCGCAAGTTCTTTTCAATCTCTTTGGCTTCTTGTACGCGGCCATATTGTAAATGAGTTTGCTTTTGACAGAGTAGCAGCCAAGATTCTTCAGATATGTAAGGTTTCCGTTGTTGTGGTGGAAATGTTGAAAAACAAATTTCTGCAGAGGTGAGAAGTATGGAAGCCCAGACAGCAAAAGGATCCTCTGAAGCCTGAAGGTCTACAGCAGCCAATTTCGTTCCAACAAGTTCGTTGTATGCTTGAACTTGCATAGGCGAGGGGGGACGGAACCGGTTGGTGGGGCACAAACTTCGCTTCTTCTGTTTGGCAAGTTTGACTGCCGCATCAGCGATGAGAAGCTTGTGGTCAGTATCTACAGCATGACTGATACTGCTTTCGATATTACGGATGCAATTCTTCCAAGGACGGTTAATAAGACAATAGTCCAGCTGCGCATATCGATCATCAGTAAATGGGCTGCAAAAAAGCGGAGTATTTACATTTCTGTAAGTAACAAGCTTGGATAATTCCTTTTGAAACCAAGTGTTGCATACAATGAGGTTTTGTTCCTGGCAAAATGACACGAACCTGATCCGGTTATCGAGTTGTTTATTACTCAACTGATTAATACTGCTATCCTCTTGCCTGAAGATATGAGTACCTATAACGTCGTGCTCATGTGGAAGTCTCTCTGCAAGTCTTGCATTGAAGTCGCCTAAGACAATGTTGATCTCGTGATTCGGGAACGAACTCACGGCTGCTTGCAAATCTTGATCTTTATCTGGATAGAATGGGTGGTTAAAACCAAGGCTTTCCACCGGTCGATTTTCCCCAAGCAACCTGGCAGGTGACGGCATGGAGCCCCTCGAGTTCGGTACTGATTGCAGTGCGGTTGGTGAAGAAAAAATGCGCCGAGTGGTCCCTGGCAGCCACGGGGCGCCAGGGAGCGCCAGGGAGCCCCAGGGAGTCCCATGGTAAGCGTGGTGATGTGGAGATTCCCATGATCAGCTTGGGATTCCCATGATGGCTTGATTTCCCTATCAGCCACCCTGTTTTACAACGATTTGGTGGCTAAAACCTATTCATGGTAAAACAGGGCGGTTGATTAGTGGAGATTGGACAACCCCATGCCATCGTGAGCACCGCGAAGCATCGGCCATGCCATCACTAAGTAGCGATGCAAAAAATGTTTGCATGTCCATGTGCTTGTCCATTTACATCTATTAGAGACACATGCAACCCTCAGCGAAATAGATTGATACACAATGGGACAAACATCATTCACTGGATTCTTTGATGGGAAATCTACGGGAAACCTTGGTTATAACTTTATAACCATCAGTTTTGGGGGTCCGTGTAGATTTTCCCATGAACCGTTTCTGGAAATCATACGCTTTGGTAAACGAGCTTGGCAATGGAACATCCACAATAATGGTTTCTCAGGGTTTCTTATAAACAACTGATGATTGTTTATTGCCATGCTAGATTACCAAAGGGTAAACCGATTAAATGGATGAAGAAAATCCATAATGATCCTATTGCCATACATCATTCTAGCATTGACAATTAAAAACTATGATTAGCCACTGTTATGACCATTGTTGACCCTATTACAAACCACTATCAACCATATCATTAACCATTATCAACTACATTGCTAACCATCATTAACCACTACAACAATCATAGATGGAAGTTCATTAACCACTGACTAATCATTGTATATCATTGTATATCATTGCATAACCACTATACTGATCATAGATAATCATATAATCATTCTTACTATATCATTAACTATTATAAACTATCATTTTCCGTTATTAACCACCATTAGTTTAACCACTATTAGTTGACCACTATTAGTTTAACCATTATGACTTATTAGTTGAACCAAGGGATGTATTTCATCCACTAGCCAACTATTCCAACTATTAGTTTAACGATTATGCTTATTATATTTTTCAATTATATTAACCACTACTAGTTTAACCATTATGCTTATTAGCTACTAGTGGAAGGACCAAGGGATGACTAGTAGTTTAACTATCATTTTCCATTATATCAACCACTACTAGTTTCACCATTATGGTCCTTCCACTAGCATCCCTTGGTCCACTAGCATCCCTAGGTCCTTCCTATATTTCCATATCATTAACCATAGCTAGAAATACATTAATTAACTATTATTAACTATTACTAAGTATTATACAAACTATACATTAATTAATTATTATTTACTATTAAAGAAATACATCCCTTGGTCCTCCCACTGGGCCACCATCGCCGAGCCACGTGGCCGCCGTCGCCAGCTGCTCCATGGCCATCCGCAGGAAGGTCCTACAGCGCCGGCGGCTGCGCGGCTGCGCGGGACCGTGGCGGGGACCCCGAACAGGTGGGTTCGGATGGTGGAACCATGGTAGTTCTAGGGTTGAAAGGCAGGCAAATGGTGGAAAATTGGCTGGGAAATGGTGGGAAAAATGGCTGTCAAATGGTTTTCTATGGTTGAAACTGGTTCATATATATCATTTGAAACTGGTTGAATCATTGTTATGAAGCATTCAACCATGGAAGTAATCAATGATTCAACCATTCACTGGTCAAAAAGATGGTTGATATCATGGCTCATGCAAGACTTTTGGAAGTTGTGTTCAATGAAATGTTTGAAATGGTAGAAATGGAATCAAAAGGGAATTCGGCAACGGAAGGCAATAGTCAATGATACAAAAGGTTATACAACATAATATGATATATAATGGGCAAGCGATGGAATTTGTCAGCAAATGGTCGAGACATGAAGACAAAATGTTTTGCATGATAGGATGGTTGCTACAATTGTTTGCATAGTGATTGAACATCTGGTGGATACAGTGATGAATATTACGGTTCGGAATTAAGGGCAACACTTCCAAGATGTCGTTGTGAAGTTGGTAGAGGGTTGAGAGCTGTCAATCAGAAACAATCATGTTGAATAATGGAAAGCACTGCTGCTATCGTAGAACAAACATGTAAAACCAAGTGAGGGGGATCTCAATCCTAGAAATCATGCGAATCTCTTGATGATCATCAGTGGACTAGTGTCGGAGCACCTCAATTCACATGAAATCATGGACATGCCCGCATCGCAAAGCAAAACAATAAATGTTGATGACAAGTTGCGGTTCGTACTGCTGTCCAAGGGTTGAATAAAGTTCAACGACCTTCTCGAACTTCAATCTGTACTGAAAGGACACCTGGCACGAGCGGCAATTCGTTTGGAACTGAAACTGGACATCAGGTCCTGAATGGGCGGATCTCTCATGAGGATAGCCCAGCTGTGGCACATGGGATCCCCGTGTATGATCAGTGAGATGTTGATGAACAACGGTCGAATGGGCAAGTCACAACATTGTACCATGACCATTGAGCAATCAACAATTCCGATCAAATCCCATCTGCTGCAGTTAGCCCTTGCATGAGTCCGGTCACCATGGTCACTTGTGACAGGTCCCAATCTGATAGTCCAAACATGCACAGGCTCCCGCATTGATCGGCCAACCGGTCGTTGGATATCTGACTATGTTCGGCTCATCCGATTTGGTGGTTGATTGAGAAGCTACGTCTGCTTGCAGCATCAATTTATATGCAAATCTACAAACACTCAAATTGCTGGTGTGTTACATCCCGATCATTTGTAATGTAGTGCTGGTCGCTGGTCAAGTCGTCGAAAACGTTGCACAAGTAGCTGGATGTTCAGTTGACACAATGAATATGGCTGTTATAAGTCAAGACCCTGCAACCCTGGCGAACAACCCATAAACGACTGAAACTAGTCTTTGTTGGGATGTGGACCGACCCATTTTTGGGACGTTGATTATGACCCATCCCCACACAAGCAACTGTACCTCCACGGATCAAATCGTCGTCGTTGAGCATCTTTAGGAGATACTCCAGCTGTGAGTGACTTCGCACCTACGGAACCTTGGGAATTTGGCCCATCCCTGGATCATCTCCTGCCTTACAATCAACCTCATACTGGTGATCACTCCACATGGCTGATGAAACAATTCGACATCACCAATCATTGACAACTCATGTGGACCATCAATCATTGATTATGCAATGAACCACTAATGAACCATCAACCACGAAACACTATCCATTTTACAATGTACGGTTAATCAATCATCAATTCACCATCAATGATCCATTCATGAATTATCAAGAAAAAACTTAACCCATGATTGACCATCATCCATTAATCATTGAGAAGTCATTATTCAACCACGATGGCTCATCCCTTGCACCCCGTCATTGCTTCACCCACTGACCAAGGAAGCCCAACATGGTGTGACGCCTCCAGGCGCACGTTGAGCCCGTCGCGCGTGCGACTCTGCAGCGCAGGGCCCTGCTTGGCGCCCGTGTCGTCGTCGCTGAAGAGAACGGAGTTGACCTGCAAACCCCGCGAGTTCTGCGTCAACATCACGGGACTACAGGAGGGTATAGGTTATGAGTGGTTATGGGTGGTTACGGGTGGATTTAAGTGGTTATCAGTGGTTATGAGTGGTTGTGAGTGGTTCTGGCTTGTTATGGGTGGTTATGGGTTTTAGGTGGCTTTAGGTGGGTATAGGTGGGTTATAACCGGCTATAACCCTATTACAATCGATGGTGGTTATGGGTGGTTTTAAGTGGTTATAGATTCACCATCTATTAGGGCCCATGAGTTCAGCGTAACTTCGCCATCAGTTGGCTGATGATGTTTTGGGAATAGTGATACAGTTGATGAAGCCACCTTCGGGTTTGTACTGGTTAATATTGTGGTTTGAAATGCTTGGTAATGGCTTTTAATGCTGGTTGATAATGTTGGTTAGTAATGGTATCATTAACTATCACGATTAATGATGATTACTGGTCGGCGGTTGAACGACCCCTTTTAAAAATATGCATCAACAAACCATCCCTGAATATCCCTGACTATTCGGGAAAATGAAAAAAGCTGAAAACCATTATCTAACGAGTTCACAATGTTTTGCACGCTGGAAAG
>VSDK01014325.1:150511-167096 GCA_009767595.1 Symbiodinium kawagutii | reverse complement strand
AAGAGTGTACATTTTATCAAGGACTTGCAGTAGTCAATTTCCCACGGGCTTGATAGCTATGGAGACACACATTTGCTCTGGTGGCTGCGTCGTGAAGAATCCTCCGACTATTCAGGTTTACCCTGGCCAATAACCTGGTCTTGTTTTCCGTTCTCACAATCTCTCCATCTCATGGCTTAGTGTGATGATGAGTTCTGGTTCATGATCATCAATGCATTCAAATGGTTAATTGACCTTGAACATATATATATATATATATACAAAGTTGGTATACCACATCCCCCATAGATTTGTTGGTTATTATTCCTGAGTCCGAACCATGAACCTGCTACACTAGGTAACCATTCGATGCTTAACCCATCGAACCATGTGGCGCGATCTGCCCGCAGATCCAGCTGCTGGTTGAACGGTGGTAACAGCCTGCTGCTTGGTGGTGCGAACAGCCACCCCGTCATATGCGCCAGTCAACCAACCATTTGGGGGTTTCTCAAAATAGGGAACCCCCAAAAATGGTTGGTTTATCATTATAGATGACTATGGATGGATGATTTGGGGGGTCCCCTATGACTTGAGAAACACCCATTTGTTAATGATTACTACCGGTAGTCACTAGGGAAAATAATCAAAATGTCAATTAAACCACCAACCAGCTTGATTTACCACTAGTTTGATTGTCAAGATCGGTTACCCAGTGGTAAAAAGGTGGGTAGATTGTCAAATTTACCTTGATAGCCAATCAGATTGGGTTCAGATACTGCAGTTTGTCTACCCTTAGCTAATTCAAAAGTGATGTAGTTTTGCCACTTCTGTTCAATATGATACAAAGGGAACAAACGTCCGTGCAAATCGGCAAAACGCAGCATCTCGCGTGAATGCTTTCGCAACATGTCTATTGCCAACGTTGGTCAAGTGTCAAACCATTTTATCTAGGCACTGAATTGCATCCAAGTGACCTTCATACCAAAGCACTCACTTGCATCCAAGTTTGCCACTTAGATAAACATACATTACGACCAGTTGCCATCCAAGTTTGTAGGCAAGCTGACCTTCAATTGCATCTAAGTTGCCATTCGTGGAAATCGAATGAAATGATTTGCGATGCCCACGTAGTATCTTCCGCTGGTGTAGGGTTTGGGCTCAACGGTCTCAGTTATCCTCAGCACGGGAACATGAAAAATGGCAATATTCAGCTCTCATTTAGCTGTTCTTTCCAACTAATGAACGAGAAAACTGAAAACCACAACATCGCTATGCAAACATGCCAGGACAAGCTATTGAGGTCACTTCCCAGATGTTTGAAGAGGCCAACTGGTGAGGGTAGCGGTTGGAGCGATTTGCTTGTGACCAGGGTATTTCAGCGAAGTGAACTCCATTCACCAACCTCAAGAAAGGAACCAGAAGGTACAGTAGGATTGGATTACCAATAGGTTGTCTACCCAGCAAAAATGATGGCTCCTCTATTTAGGGGAATGGGGAACCCTAAAATCACCCATGGATCATCTAAAACAAACTACAATTGCAGATGATTTGGGGGTCCCCTACACCATTTGAGTTGCAGAATGGCGACTGGGAGCACCCCCATCTATCGGCACACCCATGGAGGCTTTGCTGCCAAGTCACCTGCTGAAGTTGAGGCCATATTCCTGACCAGAGATAAGATTGTGTAGAATGCATGAGCGTGGTAAATGATGGTTAGCGTTTCTGAGACATTTTCCATTCTAGTGATAAATGTGCATAAACATTGGTCAGTGGTGGTAAACATGGAGGATCTCGGGGATGAAATGTGCGTAAACATTGGTTAGTGATGGTTAATGTGTCGGCCCAACCACAACAAGCAAACAAGAACAAGTGGCCAAGCAGCAACTACGGCAGAGTGACAAAATCACTAACAAAGTATAGCTGCCTAAGTACCTGAAGAGCCAACTGTCTAATTGACTAGGTGACTCGCTCATGCCAGTCTACCACACTACGAGGACCATCACCAATGACTACTGTTAATACACGTTAATACACCACCATAGTGCCTGGGATTGCCATAGTCTTGGACGCAATTATCAACACAATGTAACTTTTTAAGTGTGAAACATGCATGAAGCATAGCCAATGCTGACGACACCAGGGACTCTGATCACCACACAGCTCCAACTCAGGATGGCGAGCTCACTTTTTTCCGGTCTCCTAGAGGAAGCTCTGGATTCTCATCATCAACAAAAAGTCTAGTTGGTGGTTTCAACCCCTCTGAAAAATATTAGTCAACCAACCTTTTACCTTTTACCTTTGGCGAGGGTCCAAATGCCGACCAGCTAAACACTAGTGAACAATTGGCCCTTGGGGCCACACTGGGTGGCGATGACGATCGGAAAACACCACCCCGCACCACACAGGTGCTCAAGAACCACCGAAGAAAGCACGTATGTCACCGTTCTGAGAAGATGAAGTGCGCCTGGTCTTCTTCATCTCCGTCGCATATCTTTGCGCTCTCTGGCGCCTTCTCAACCATGGATCCGTGAGCTGATCCCTTACTTGCGGCACCATGTCAGTAAGAGGTTTGCCTTCCGAATCCTGCCAGCAAGGAAAACGAGGAACATGTTGTGTCATGCCACCACCATAGGACGTTGCCAGCCGTGACAACTCTTGCATGATAACTGTTTGCCCTGGAAACTCCGGCCTCGCCAGATAGCCACATGCCTGGAAAGTGGCTCCAAGACGATAGATGCTCCGACAGTGTCCCTTGGGGTGAGCAGGAAAAAGATCATGCCTACTGAGGTTTGACATCTGTCTGGAAAAAACCGAGAAAGCGTTGGCCAACTCACCCAGTGTAATACATTGGTTATCGCACTCCTCCTGAGATCCCAGTTGCATCAGAAATTCCTGTCCGGCAGAGTCACAACGTTTACACGGGAGGACTTGTCCCGCATAGTAACAAAGGGACATTGCCAATTCCTCAAACGTAATCCCAGGATCATCTGAAACCTCAGCGCCAGGACAAGGCCAAACCAAAAGCCTGGCCCATGCGCGAAACACCGAAGCCCAAAGGGAGCCCCAAGCACAATGTAGTGTAAAGTCAACGCTGTCAGCTGGGTGAGGCCAGCCGTCTGAAACTCTCCAGGTCTGAAGTTGCAAAAGCTTCTGTTGTCGGGTGGCCGGTGCAGCTTCCTGTGAACGGGATGCAGCAGCTTTCGCCTCTGTCAGAATCGCACGACGTTTTTGCAAGGCCAGTTGAAGCTCATACAGCTGACCCAAGTCCTCCTTGTCCCTGGTCAAGTCGTCATGCATATGCTGAACTGCTCCAACATAATCGGCATAGAGTTGAGTGCAAGCATCATTTGCATATGAGTCAGCCACCATGTTACCCCATGACCTGTAGCGCATCAAGGGATCTTGAACTGAAGCAATGTCAACATGCGATTTGATCTTATAGATTCGATACGTCCCACTACGTAGGGCGCCCCACAGACGAAAGACCAGATCCCTTTCCGACAAATGTGCAACCTGCTGAAGATTAGTGGCCTGCATGCACCAGTGAAAAGTTTTGACACAAGCCGCTGAATCCGTCACCAAGTCTGCAGCATCAACTGACTCACAAACACGTACAATGGCAAACAATTCCGACCTGTATATCGACTGGTTACCTGTTGTACGTGCTACGGCCAAAGCAAGAAAGGTGTCCGGTGGATCCAACGACGTACTGTTGTCGACAACTGCTATGCGTTCATCATCAGAGCAGCACAAATCCAGCACAATGGAATATGCTGCATGTCTCGAGACTTTATCAGCAGGAAATCGCAACGATCCATCTGTGTAAAACACTGGAACCGTACCTGCAGATAGCATCCTGGCCAGCTGAAGAAGTGTCCTCGCATCCAACTGAGCCTCCACATGATTCATGTTCAAAACCTGCAGCGGAATAAGTTCACGATGTTGGAAGATCACTGGCAGCTCATGAGCAAGCGACCCTTGATCCTTCAATCTGGCAAGCAAGTCGGAGTATGGTCTCCTAACCTCTTCTGTGGCTGGACAGTCATACAATCTGCGTGCGCGTGAATCCATCTGATCACAATGGGGGCATGTACCGTCATTGTCATGGGTCCAATGTTTCTGTTGTTCTCCAGTTTGAAAAGCCCCCGAAATCTCTTGCAGCATATGGTGTTGGTGTGGCGGCTTGAAACGACACAAAACCTGAACCGTGGACAACACATCGATGGTCAAATGGCTAAGGTGTTTCCTCGAAGTTTCAACGGTGAGAAGGTCTCTCAACCAAGCCCTTTCAACCCACACTTGCAGAGTGCGCAAACTGGTAGTCAGCAGGTCAAACGACATCGGCTGGTCGGTATGCAGCTGTCCCGAAGTTGAAACGGACCAACCTATTTGGCCTAAAAAATATGCCAAAGTGCTCGCAGGACCCTTACACTGATAAGAGTGACCCCTGGAGTGTGCCGCCAATGCATAGAACTGTTGTCTCTCTGTGGTGGCACTTCGCAGAAGGTATCGCTGTGCAGACCGCAAACATCTGACAATGACAAAAACCAACGGATCCAAAACATGGGGTGTACACGCAACAGAGATGGCAGAGTTCCGGCTGGAGGACGGTCCGTGGATCGCATTGGCAATTTGGACACGCATGGCTTTGAAATGTTGAGAACCAAGTGGCAACATCTCCACACCGTAGAATGCAACTGGGAAAATGCCCCCCATCACCAAGAACGCCTTGATGCTTATATCATGTGGCAGTTGTTGAAGTCGTTGCAGCCGTGTGTGTGCAGTTACCAAGCGATTGCGAAAACTGCCCAACAGAGGGATACCCCGGTAAGTGAATTGACATCCCAAGTCATGTGCCGTGGTGCAGTGTTTAACACGGACAGAGGTAAACTGGCCAACAAATGAGTCAATTGTTCCCGAAAGTCCTGGTTCCGTGGACCATGACCAGGTCTTATGCCAATCTATCTTCATGCCACATGCCTGAGTGTATGCTGTGGTTAGCTGCAAAACCGGCAGATGATCATCAACGAATGCGGTAGCCCAACTCCAGTTGTCTGCGTATGCCCACCCAAGTGAGCTGGGGATGCGATGATGCAAGTTGAGTAGCCAACCATATGCAAGTCCTAGCATAGCTATCACAGATAACGTGTCGCCCTCCGGACACCCGTGGTTGGCCTCGATGAGTTCGCTGCAGGATTGTTGCAAAACCCAAAAACGCTTGAGGGCAGCCATAGAACGAGACCACATTCGCAAGACCACCTCCGGGACTTTCATCTTAGATAACACTCTCAACACACATCTGCGATCCATGGTGTTAAAGCATTTGACCAAGTCCAAACTCATGCCCGTTACCGATGTACCCTGTGCTCTTGATTGCTCAACGAGCATGGCTTGAACATAGCAGGCGTCCATTGGACCCCGGGATCTAAGGAATCCTGTCAACCAGTCGGGCAGAGTCCTAGAGAAATGCTCGATGATTTGATTAGACACCAGCCGTGCCCAGGTGCGATACAACTGTGCCAAGATAGTTATGGGTCGTATCTGTGTTGGTCCCGGGCAGGTTTCCACCTTTGGTAGTGGTACCGTCTTGGCATGCATGAACCAATCTTCGAACCCATCTGTGCAACTCGCAAGCAATGATCCAACTTGGTGAATGGCCTGTTGGGGCAAGGCCTGCAACTCTGCCGCTGCTACTGCATCAACACCCCTGGCTGATGTCGGCTTGTGGCTCTTTACTGCTTGGATCCATAGATTATCATCATCCATAATGACTGGAACCTCTGGTGCATTATCTGGGATGAGAGAAAGGTAGTCATCGAAAACTGCTGGCACTTCCCTGGGTGGCTGGTTCCAAAAAGGGTGCCACACCTCGGTCAACTTCGCAAAAATGTTGGTTGGTGAGATGATGCGACTGGTTTGCTGCATGGTAGCTTCTTCAGAGATGTCATGTTCACTTCCCATCGGTTGCAACAGGATTCCATACTCATCCTGGGAAATCGGTTGGCATGGTTGACCTCCCAAAAAGATCGCACTAGTCATATCAAACTGCATGGCACCATCACAGTATGCTAACACCGTACCTTCGGATTGAGCAACACAGCAAGCCTCGGCACTTGCTTCACATTGCAGTTCTGCCAGTTGGGTATTTGCTGCTACCTTCAATCGACGATAGGCTTTGGAATTACCACAATTCTTGTGATCTAGGTGTCTGTCATAGGTTTGTCGGAGTTTGCGAATCCGATCATCTTCCGCCACCGCCATGTTTGTATGATGTTCAACCATCTGTGTCAGGAGGTCTAAGAATTCCAAGGTTGGTACATGCTGGGGAGGAGGTCCTAGCTCAGGTTGATCACAGCACCATTGATGAAACGACCAACCATAGCCTCTGGCATTCAACACTGCACTCCATTCTTGGGATGCAACTGCTGGGAGTGGTGAGCCACGCAACAAACTCTTCCTAAGGATGCCCTGCAGAGATTTGAGGCGCCTGGTTTGGCGCACCTGCAAGTTTGTCGAAAAACGTAACACTTCTGAGCAGGGCTGGTAGTCACCCGGACGAGCCGGGCGCGTCAGCAATCGCTGAGGTCTCAGTATGGAGGGTCTGGGTTTGCATCTGCCTCTATAGGCTTTCGGAAGTCCTTTCGTGAACTTCCAAGGTCTACCAAGATCTCTCTGTTGAGTTTGCCTAAACGCTAAGTCCACTGCCATCTCAACCTGGTCAGCCCATTGTTGCAGGGAAGCAGGATGTCCTTCATCATTCGTGACTTTCTCAAGACACCCTGGAAGGAACGCATGTTCAATGGGAAGCTCCAACCAAGACTTAGGCATTGGGATTTGCCTTTGCATATGTTGGTCCATGGGAATGCGGAGATCAAAGGTCGGCACATGATGTGTATCAAAGTAACCTTGGCGATGAACCTGGATGTTACAAACCCAGTCCAGCAGGTCTGGGGAGAACAAGGCATTGTCAACATTTGTTGTATCATTGCAAGTGGGTGGCATGGCATATCCATGTCGAAGCTGGTGCAATTGCGGGAGATCCATCATGCGTCGATCGACAAACCAGTCAGCAAAAGGCATGTCAAATGGCATCAAGTTGAAATCCCCTGCAATGATGTAAGGCAAGCGAATCTGGTCACATGCCCCCAATGCGGCACGAAAGAGTTCCTGAGTTTGTTCCATGCTCTTAGGTTGAGAAGGCGTTATTCCATACATCACCAAACACTGAATCTGCAAAGGTCCCAAGTCAATGACAAAGTGTTCTAACCTGGCCAAGGATTGGATGTAGGGATCAAGGGTGCCCCGGACTTTCCTACAAGGGAATTTGGTGACCAATGCGACTCCAAGTGCTTTGCCCTTGAGGGAGGGCGCACCATCCTGTCTCGCTCTCTCTGGGACAGGTGCTCCCCACAAAGACCGAAAACCGTGTGCTTTCATAGAAGTTCCAAAGATCTGTTGACCTTTGACAGTGGCAGCGCTCTCCGAAACGAAAAAAGTGGACACAGAGTGTGTAGCTGCAACATCACGAAAAGTATCAACCTTGGAAACAATCGATGTTGGATTGACCAAACCAAAGGTCGCCTGCCACTGGGTGGGACCGGGATTCATAGCCTCAACAAGTCGACAACCTGACAACATGTCAAAGGATTCATGCTCTGTGTGTCTCGGAGCATCTGGCAAAATACAGCTAACTTTCCCCCGCAGCTGTGAAAGAGGATTAGTGTCAAAGCTCATGGCATGTGCTTGGAGCGACTGGCGATTACCACCAGTCATGGCTTTGACAAGGAACAGAAAACGAATTGGCTTGCCAAGGCTCGGTAACAACAACCAAATCACGTGAATGCTCAAACTAAGAAAAACAAATGCCAATGGCAGTAGCCTGGAAAAGGAACGAATGCAAATTGCAAAAAACTGATGGCAAAGAGCAAGGAGAAGCGGAAGGCATCCACATGTCCGTACCATCAGCAATCCCCAAATCGCGCTTCCCTCTAGTCAACCTGAGGCATGCATGTCTTCATCTTCGCCTTTGCATGGCTGATTGCGTTTGTTATTCTGCATGAGAAGGGATCGCAGTTCATTCATTCTACCATCCATCATCTCAGTGTTCACTCTGAGGGATTCTTTGAGGGCCCCTTCAAACTCCGATCGCATTTGGGTCACATTGGTGGCAATCTGCGTGCACATCTGATCGGTGTGTTTCTCGAGTGCACAAACTTGCTGGGTGACCTGTTGATGGTTGTGAGAAATGGCATTACTCATCTTGGCCATGTCTGCCTGCAAAACGGCTATTTTTTCATCTTGGGCTTGCAGTCGTTGTTGTGTCGGTCCATCTACAGCACGCGGAGCTTGTGGGGCAACTGGATTGTTCACACCCTGGAATCTCGCCCAAGGATCATTGGAGGTCTGCTGCATGGGATCCGCACCTCGTTTCAAACCTTCACTTCTGGGTCCCAAGATCAAAGATTGCTTTTGCTGTTGGCGAGCCGGCAGGAGTCGCAGCAACACTGGACTGGAGTTGAACATGATAACCCCCGGCGGTGCAGTAACGTTGGTCCTGATCAACCAAGCTTGAGGTCCTATTGGCTTGAAGGGTGTGGCCGACCAACCCAAAGACGAAAGCCACGCTACCATGGTTTGCTGGGTAACTCCAAATGGTAGTCCATCACACTTGTACACCAAATCTCCAGATGGTTTTGAAGGGATCGGTGAGTCCGGGAAAACCAGCTTGAATGCCCCTTCATAGTCGACTTCCTTGACCCTCAATCCCACATTGTCCTTGCCCTTCACCATACCCATGGGGGCAGTCAACTTGGCTGCGCACACTGTCACTTCAGAAGGATCAGCCATCCAAATGACCTTGTACTTTGTGTCCAATCTGCCATCCTGCAGCTTCGGTGTTGCAAAGATTCGGTTGTAGCCACTTTTCGAAAGGAACAGTTCAACCTTGTCATTTGGCAAAGTAACATGAATCTGTAGGCTCTGTGCGGCAGACGGCGAGGCTGGTGAACGACCGGCCCTCATGCTCTTGCCCCACATTGAGGTCATGACATCCAAAGATTCTTGAGTCAAAACCTTTTTGAACGTGGCATGAGGAGCTTGGAGAAATTCCTGCCACATGTCTTGGGGCCAATCTTCACGATTGACGGTGAGTGCAACCAAAGTGCTGGAGTCGGTGTCCAGTTGGGTCTGCTTGGGTTTCTGGCATTCGATTCGCTTGGATCCTAGTTGTACTAGGTTGCATGTCAAAAGCACCATTTGATCCATCTTGTTCAAACAAGGCACCTTGATTGGCTTGGATTCCAACGACGTTTCAATTGGCAACTGACCTACAATCACCAATCCCAACTCATCACTGCTAACTTTCTGGCCAGCCCTCAACCACGGCAAAGCCGTGCCAGGTGATGCCAAATAGACCCCTGAAGATTGTGGTCGAAGGTCTGATAGTTGACATGCCGGTGTGTCATCTTGGTTGCGAAAATAGTTGTCAACTATCCGGTATTGACTGGGGTCAATTGCAGGTTCCTCAGTCTTGAACTTCTTGGGTCTGGTCCATGGGGCACCCACTGGCTTGGCATGAGAGGACAAGGGCTTGGGCGTGGGGATCTCTAGTCCACATGCTTCACACAGGGAATGAAGAGCATTGATCCTGGCCGCCCCCATTGGCATACCTGTGACATTCTGGATGGTGGACAAAGAATGCTTGGAGATGAGTTTGTCTACCGTGCTGGTAACCCAACCCAGGTCATGGCCCTGCTCGAGGAGCATTGTGGCAAGAGCCCCTTGTTGCAGAGTTCGTTGTTGTTGCTTGGATGGTCCGCCCCCTCTGGTTTGCTGCACCACATTCAAGACAATTTGGTCTCCATATTCTGAATGTTCCAGGTAAGGTAAGTCACCCAAAACCACTTCTGGCATGATCAACTTCCCAGCACATACAATGCGGAAATTGGTGCCACCACATGATGCAAACAGAGACACCTGGAGCACCTGTAACAACACCTGCATGGTGGTGTCCTTGGTCAGAAAGCCGTTCCACACTGGCCGTCCTAGCCACTTAACTCGAACAGGAGAGTCCGCATCTGATCGAGTCAGTGGCTGCAGTTGATCCAACAATGATTTTGTGGCCATGATTCCCAAGAGCAACCCAAAGGGACGTGGTGGGACGACTCCATGTGTGCGATCCGGTGCATATGCAATGGTTGCTGCATCTCCCTGGGAAAGGCACGAAAGCTTTCGACCACATCTCTGCAATTCGTCATAGGGCATGATGCTGGAAAGAAATTCCGTCATGGTATCAACCGCAACCTGGTCCCCCTGAAAAGCAAAGAGAATGGTATCAGTGCTGGAATTCCAGTGGATCTCACCTCGAATCATCTGGTAGGCCGTGACCAAAACTGGCAAGGGTGTTTCAACATCACCTGGTTGGAAAGGCACCGGCGTCAAGAGCATCGCAAAATCTGGTTTCTGATTGTCAGTGAGAGGACCAAATTGATCATGCGGAATGGCACTCAAAGTGGCTACAATGGGTTGGCTCATCATGGGTGTGTGCATATCTAGTGGAACCAGTGTGCACTGATCATCTTGAAGAATGACTGCCACAGTTGAGTCATGTGCTTCCACGAACTGTGAATCAACACTTGGATGCAAAATCACAGAGGGTTGGCCGAAGTCCGTGGATTCATTACATATCACAATGAATTTCCAGTTCCATGGGCAGCTCAACATGTCAAAACGGATGCTCGAGGAAAACCAGAACGTTTGGGATTCTGTGTCCAATTGCAATGACCCCTGCATGACAGTATCAAAAGGGGCCGTGAGATCATCCATTTGGGTGCCTGCTCGTTCCGACACTTCTGAAACCTGGCTCAGAGGGATGAGATCATTTGGCGGCAGTTCATCTGAGTCATCAACTGCAAGACCTGAAGCAAAAAACCACACAAAGTCTCCTGGATCGTCTGAATGTATCTTGGTGATCAATTGCTGACTTCGTACCAGGGTCTGATCACTCATGGGATGTGTCTTGGGAACCACAAAGTAGCCACCATCCATCTGCTGAAATGTGACATGATCTGCCGAGAACCTGTATGATTGGTACTCCTGTAGCACTTGTTGAATGTCAATGGATTCGGATCTCAGTTGGTTCAGAAACTGCAGCAGTGGCACCAAAGCTTGAACCGGGGTGATCATGTTTCCCAACAGTAGCCAACTTTGTTCATGATTGTCCCACAGGAATGTGGCACCTGTGCATCCATGTTTCAGAAGCACTTCAGCGGGATGCCAACGCCTGCACCCCCTTTCCAACACATCTTCCTTGATGAAGTGGCCATAGTAGTTGTTGGACAAGAGGTGACGTTCATCCAAACGATGCTGTGTTCCATATTTGGCCATAAATGTGGGACAGATCTGGTCCTCATCATAAATTCTCATGGAAAAGACATGTTCTGGATTGTGTGCCTCTGGGGTTCGCATGAAGCTTGCGGCCCTCGGATCCGATGCAACCTGGTGAGCCTGGTCATCCAAAAGCAATTTCTGAAAGTTGAGAGCACACAGTGGGAACTTCACCTTCAGTTCTGGGGTTGGTGGCACTTCCATGGTGAAATTGCGAATGAGAACTGGAGAGAAATCGGCATGAACACGCGTGGCAACGGCTAGCCATCTTGGTCTGTTGGTACGAAGGGTGGTAGCCACATTGATGACACCTTGCCACGTAAGCTTGTACCCGATCATGTGCAAAGCCCGTTCAATCCACTGCTTATGATCATGGCTGGCAAAACCTGGAACATTTTCAATGAGGATCATGTGTGGTCTCCAGTATCGGCAATCCAGGACTGACTTGAGAAACAGCTTGCCATTGTGGTGGGCCAACCCGGGAGCTGATGTGGCTCCCGACCATGGTGGGCACGGAGCACTGATCGTGCAGCAATCCACTTGCCAGTGGGTCACTGCTTGCTGCCATTCATCTGCGCTGGCATCCCCTACGATTATCCAGTCTTCACCATTCATGAGCATGTCACAGGGGATCTCACCATCCATATGAATCAAATTGGCAGCATGACTCAAAGCATAGGCAACTGCGAGGTCACGGTCATGTTCAATGGCAATCGTGTTGAAAGACATATCCCCAAAATACCTTTCCAAAAATTGTGTGGCCGCTTTCCATCCTCCCAGTCCACCAGCATACAGTTCAAGGTGGTGTACCGGTCTGTTGATCGGCAGTTCACTGTGAATTGGGAGACACAGTGAGTGAGCATGGAAAACAAAGTTGACTTGGAGATCAATCTGTCTGACATGTTTGAACCAGTACTTACGATTCATTTCAGGCAGTTGCTGTGACTTGTCCCATAGCATCATTTGAGTCTGCAGAACCACATCCTGTGGCACCGATAGGATATCCTGTGAGAAGCATTCGATTCCCCAGCCTTCAGGTGAAAACTGCTCAAGGGTCAAAACGATTCGATCTTCGTGGAATTCCCTGGAAATCACTCGTCCCAAAATCGTACTTTCATCTGGAAACAGCGTTGCACCAACCGTTCCTTGTATGTCGTATTGCGCCAGCAAAGGCTTGATGTCATTGAGGTCAAATGCCATGGCCCCTCCGCTGATGGCTGTCTGCACACCACCAGACAACCACGGTGCGCGAAACTGGAGCCCAATGGCTATTAGTCAACCAACCACTTGTTAATGAGTACTAGGGAAAATAGAAAATGTTTAGAACCGCCAGCCCGTGATTCATTGCCCCATTTCGGCATGCCCGGCCAGTGTAAAGCAGCAGCCACCTGCCTGATATTCCAGGGTGTCGAAGCTGAAAAAGAACAGTACCACTGAAGCGATGGCAGCCACAATGCCCACTGGGATCCAAATCGCCTGTGAGTCGAAGGCTTTGAGATTTTGACATCACCAAAAGTGGTGATTTCCCCACTACCGGGTGTTTGAAGGTCCACCTTGATGTGATGGGTTTGAAAATAAAACTATGCAGCCCTCGAGCAGGGTTTGGCTTCACCAGCGCAAATGATTATTATAGTGCTTGAGGGGTATCAGCATGGTATCCATTTTCGGGTTGTGCATGATCTTGATGCGCTTATCAACAATTGCGATAAGCAGGACATGACAGGATTTCCGACCAAAGTGAATTTGTCACCTGCTAGCTTGAAATGCTGATCCAACGGCTCTAGATGTCAGTCATACAAGATGAACCAAAGTTGAGGCTTTCAAGTTCGGCCCATGCATGGATACAACACCAGATACGCTTGAAATGGATGTGGGTCAAGGGCAGCCCTGGCCAGCCGAAGACAACCAGAATAGCCCAACTTAACTTTGTTCCGGTAGAGGTTTTCCAGAGATTTTCATCAGGGATGTTTACCCCAACTATCCCCAACTACAGAGATGTTCTGTTTACATACCTCATTGCGCGGGTGGTTGGCGTTGACCCCCAAATCAACACCGACTGCGAGCCGGTAAGCGCGCCTGGTTCATGCCAAGCTGAATTCAACACGTCAGCTGTGCATGCGAGCTGTGGCTTGGACGATTGACGCTAGCATGTTAATGCTTGTTTTTCTATTTTTCAGAGAGGTTTCCCAAATTGTTGGAAAGTCCCTACGAAGCCACTGCTCTCGGATTTTAACATGTTTTGACAAGGTTTGACAAACCGCTTCTGATTCTTGGCTGTGACGATGTCCTCGAGTTGTCTGCCTGACAAATGACTTTGCTATTCTACACCCCTAATTTGGAACGTGGCCATGTTTACGCCCTGTTGAAGATTCAGGGGAGCTAAACAAAGTGTTCGGCCACCGTGGCATTTGGCTAGCTGGGACACACACGGCAACCTTCCAAAGCTTTGATCAAACTGTTGCTAGGGCCGAGGATGGTCAAACAACAACTCAAGGGAAATAATTGTGGTCAAAGTCAACAACAAATCAACATGTTAAACCATCGCATTATTAACAAAAAACAAGGCAATAAGCAAAATCTTTGTTTTTACCACTCCTGATCAAACAACCAAAAAAAACTGGCAAAACAATCAGGAACCAATCCACTCAGACTGAAGCCTACCCATCTCTTCCTGGTTCTTAAGCAGAACTGAAGCCAGCGAAGGCGTGGGCCAAGGTAGCGGAGGTCGATATCATTCATGATGTAGCTTGATTTATGAATACATGAATTGGTTTCAACCCCAAAAAAATATCATGAGACTGTGGTTGTAACCTATGTTTACTGCATCTATTGACCATAAGATATTTAACTACTGATGCTACTATTATTCTTTGATGGCTGATTGACATGTGGCATTGAATCATGTCAACTCCAGGCTTTTTCTATATTGACATGATGCAGACTCTTTAGTATGATATAAGTATAAATAAATATAGAGACGTCCATATCACTGGTTTCAAACCCGGAAACCAACCCAGGATACATCAAATTGGGGATGCCCATGTTAGGAAGCACCCGAATCTAGTCATTGCCTTTGGCGCAACAAAACAACAGGTGGGCGAAAGATCTTGACACTCAAAAACCAAGCCATAACAGGACATCCCCAAGCGACCTATTGAAAGAAAGGGGTTCGCCCAAAAACTCCGATGCATGCATCTAAAAAGTTTAAGTTGTTCATTTTGATGCCAAAATTCTACATTTGAAGAATCATCAACCCCATCCGCACTCACAAGAGACAAGGAAGGGCTCCCTGACTTATGTACGCATATAGCCATTATGTCTGAGACATATACAAATACTTAACCAAGATAAACGTGTAGTTCACAACCATTGTTCGACCATTAGTTGCCCGTCAATTCGCCCATACCGCTCGTGGCTCCCAGACGTGTGGGGCCGACAGGATGCAGAGGTGCCTGAAGCTGCGCCAGGGTTGCCATTGTGAGTCGAGTTGGTCGATGATAGTGGGAAGTACAGATTCTTGCTGGGTAAGTGATGGCTCATGGTGGTGACTACTGGAGAATAAGCCACAGGTGGTAACATCTGAGAATGGGCGATGTGTAATGGTTGACCAATGGTTGGGAACTACTGGTAAATCTTGGTTGAGTGATGGGTGAAATAATGGCTAAGTGGGGGTTAATTGATGACTAATAGTGGTTGAAATCATGATGGTTACCAGCTGTTGATGGGTAACTACTGGTGAATGTTGGTTGAGTGAGTTGAGTGATGGCCTCTGGTGGTTGACTGATGGTTCATCGTGGTTAACTACTGGTCGTTAAAATGGTGGTCAATCATGGCTATACAAATGGTGCTTAGTGATGATGAATGATGGCTGATGATAGTTCAACGGTGGTTAATGATGGTTAATTGGTGGTTAAAAATTGCAAAACGATGGCTAATCTAAATCAAGAAAAAGCATTTCGAAACGATGCCTAATGCGATGGCTAGTGATGAATATTGATCGTGAGGATGATTTGTGGTTGATGATCTAGTAATGGCTAAACAATGCTTGACGCAGGCTAGTGATTTTTAGTCGATGTGAATGATCGTCAAGCTGATTAATGGAATGCTTAGTCACCAAAAACAATAGTTGGCTGTATCACCATGATTCACTTCTGAATAAACCCATCTGTAAATATGATATGTGTACAATATACACATGTGACATATGTGAATACAAATAAACAACATATTACACATGTACACAAATTTCTTCTTGCAGTCCAAAACCATACAAAGAAGCCACCCTGAACTGTGCTTCCAGCCTCCAATTGGATAATCACTGTGAAGCCAAGCCATCTACCGGACATGGTTGCAAGATTCAGTTCCAAATCCGTGCTGGCAAATCGCTCGGTATGCTGGACAATGCTTTACAAGTGCCAGACGTAGGAAAAATAGGGAAATGCAAAACAATATATAGCATGGTTTTATAAACCTGTATAGTCAACAAGACTGGCATACATAAGGAGCACAAAAAGCACAACAACTGGGATAAAGCGAGAAACTGCTGGTTGGCCAATGGTAAAGTCTTCGCATAAATTGATATACTACCGTTTATGAAAATCCTCTTTGTTCAGGTCTATACCCCTCTGCCTTTCAAACCATGGCTTCAATTGTGTATCTGCCGTAGGCATTCATCACTTTGAGGGGGTGCACACCAACAAACAGGTCTGTAGCAGTCCTGGATTCACACTGTACAAGGACCCCCCCAGCTATATATATATATATATATTCACATATAATTGAATCATATTCTATCTAACCAGGACTGACAGTTCCCCTGCTAAACTAGCCCAAGTTCACGAACTGGAGTGGCAACTTGTACGGTTTGTCTTTTTTCGCACTTCTATTGCGCCACGTTGTCAAAATTAAATCGCAGAGCCATCTGTACGATGATCCTCTGGCAAAAGATCCCCAGGTGATCCTCCAGATCACCCCAGGAAGTGAAGACTAAACTGCACCCAGTGGCCTAGAAACTGAGAAACTTTGTTTCCACATTGCAAAAGAATGTAGAATATTATGTTCTAGTGTTTTGTAGCGCTTTTCTTGTATTGCAACACGTGGGCACGTATGACAAAAACTTTGTCAACGTTTCAGTCCTCACTTTCTGTTCTCGTCCATGAAGGACTTCATAAAATCGGTCAGCTTGGCCACACCCTCCAACGGCAAGCCGTTGTAGAGAGAG
>VSDK01014325.1:84601-149110 GCA_009767595.1 Symbiodinium kawagutii | reverse complement strand
TTATACCATAGTAAGTAATATGTTACCTGGAGATATTTTACATCATATTTTGCCATATGTTGCTTTATTATACCATATCAAATGTTTTTCTTAATTCATATGTTACCGTAATATCTCAGATTATTCCATATGTTTGCATTACTAAACCATATTACATTGTACAATAAGACAACAATTTTTAGAATAATGTCATACTATGCCATAGTCAAGCAGATCATGCCAATTTAGTCTAGATTTAGCCATTAAACAACCATATTAAATCATATTCTGTGATATTGCACCATATTCCTAGCACATTCTATTATATTCGAATAATTTCTTCCATATTACACATAATTTGATGCCATATGTCGCAATATCATATTATGTATTGCAATCTGTTGCTTTATAATGTCAAATTCCATTTGCTAAGATATATTCTTCCATATTGCATTTTTTCCATCTAAGACTAAATCCAATTATACTATACCATATTATAGCCTTTTACACCAGATATTACATTATACTATGCCATTTCAAACCAACTTTTGCACCATATTGTGCCATTTTTTGATCATATCCTTCCATACTTGAGTTGGGGGGGCTGATGTTATATTTTCTACCATATTTTTCCATATTTCGGCATTTGGTACCTGATTACGTTTTGACATTTTACAACATAATATCCTCTTTAGTTTTGAAACAATATCACGTTTCACCATATCATATAATAAAACCTTCTGGTGGAATATGAAATCATATTATAACATATTGTGGAACCACTTGACTTCTTTTATGCAATGTGTCATGCATTTGTGCTTTCATTCCCAGCTATACAATGGAGGTGGTCAGAAATTTACATATATATTATTGATATTTGGTTGTAGCCTATCATTTGCTAGTGTATCATTTACTAATGCCTGGGGCTGAATGAACTAGAGCACGAACAACCATATAATAGATCTAAAAGAAAAATATGGATAAAACATGATATATCTTTAATTTTCATGATTTAGATTCAGTGCTGGCAATAAATTTGCTTCATTGCTATTCCGCAAGCATTTCTGACTAGTGGAACTTGCAATATTCATGCACACGTTGAGGAAATCATTTGATGAAACCTGCATGCAAGCCATGCTAGAAACCAATTCTGATTAGTGGACACTGTGATGCTTATTCCTGCCTCTGTCAGCTTATTGCTTCATTGCTATTCTGCAAGCATTTCTGACTAGTGGAACTTGCAATATTCACGCACACGTTGAGGAAATCATTTGATGAAACCTGCATGCAAGCCATGCTAGAAACCAATTCTGATTAGTGGACACTGTGATGCGTATTCCTGCCTCTGTCAGCTTATTGCTTCATTGCTATTCTTCAAGCATCTCTCTCCACACAAAAATGGACATGAACCAGTCAAAATGGGGGGTTCTGGTGGGGGGGGGTAGCATATATATATATATATAATATGTGGGGTTTTCCATCAATGGTGGTACCCCGTGAATAGGGAGATTAACCAGCTATGGGGACGCACCGTGTATGACCAAACCCAAACACTCCATAAAGGTCATAACCAACTGTTCCCCAAAATGGGTAGGTGAACACCCAACCACAAACTATTTTGGTCATTGGTGGGATGGGAACAGCCAGGGATGCAAGGTATTGATCACAGCCATATGATTAGCTAAAATGTGTAAGCTTGTAATTATGGTGGTTTGTTGACAATGGTTAAGCTGTCAATCTTGCAAGTACCAAGTTTGAGACTGTGGACAATGTTGATTCCACTTATAAATACATAACAATAGTATCTAATATATGGGTATTATCTATATCATTCAAAATACATGTTTGCTTTATCTATTGGTTAACATATGATTATTCACAAATATCTATTGCCTAATCATGTACTATGGCTAATCACGGCTAAATTCCTACCTGATAACGTACCAACAATTAAACAAAACATAAAATCTAATTACATTCACTGGTCTATATCTGTATATGCTACATTTACACAATTCTACGAATAGATAAATATATGAAAGTATACATATCTATATGCATATATAAATAAATATATATATATATACATATGTAAAAAAACTATACTATCGGTTCTGTATGTGAGATATAACCATACACTAAATATGCATTGGCATGCTTTCCAAATCAGATACAAACATACATCAAATAAATAAATCTACATATATATATATATATATATACACATGATGTATATATAAATATATATTGAAATAATATATATATATCAATATGTACATGCCATAAATCCCTCCTCCTGTGAAACCAATCCGTGGCCTCCAACTGATCGATGTCCGGCCAAGGTGTAGAGCTTGTGCTTCTTGGCTTCGTCCAAAAACTTCTTCTCCAAGGCTTCATCGCCACCGTTGATGGTGAAGGGCACGTTCCTCAGGGCGAGGCACCCGGGGTGGGGGCCCTGCAACGGAGTGGTGAGGCCACGGACGCGTAGATTGGTCACCCAAACGTTGGGTCATTCAAATGGCTAAATATTGACGATGAACATCAATAAAGCCTGACTATCTATTTCTAAACGCCAAAAGACAAACATCAATAAAACCAAACATCTGAAAGAACGCTGAATTAGTTTCTACTCAACTTTCAACAATGCTTGAAACCCATAAATTTTAGAAATTGACATGAAATAGCAACGGAATCGTACCGTTGTCCCAAGGCAGCTGACTATTCTGCCAAGAATGTTACGGGCAAAGAGCTCGTTTGATGAAGCTTTGTTGCGATTTCGATACTTATGAAGATGTGACACAGCACCGTATATCCAAAATATGGGTACTCCGGTGCCAAAACACAAAAAACATCTATATTCACTGGATAAAGCTGAACCTTGGGGGTAAACCCATTCCAAAACAGCAAGAAGAAGGAAACGGTCATAGCAAGAGCAGCAAATACAACAACGCCAGCAAGAACTTGATCAACTGCCACCGCAACGGCAACAAGAACGACATGAACGAGATTTCAGAATCGAGTATAATCAACAACAATGGCCAGAATTTCAGCAAACACACAAAGGGGTAAAGGCCAGCAACAACGTCCAACAACATCAGCAGCAATGACCACACTGAACAACAGCAAACACAAACAACAGCAGCAAGTACAAGACTATTTCTCCTGCCGCTACTTCTGACGCTGCTGTTGCTTCCCAATCCATGGATGAACTTTACCAACTGGTTACCATTTGGTAGTCCCTAACCTGGCAATGAAAAATCCACCATAAAAATAGCTGGTGAAACCCAGGATTTCCCTAAATCCCACTTACCAACTGACTATATCTTTGGTTGCTATCACAGCTGGGGTCAATAGGCAAAGTCACCCTGGCCACCACGCCAAGAGTCATGCGCGATCGCGCGGACTTCTCGACGGGGCAGTTGTAGAAGCCATTGGACCCATCAATGGCGCCATACCTTGGTGGCTTTAATCAATCATCTCCATATGGTAGATCAATCATCTCCCAAAAAGCCTAAAAAGTTAAGGTACCCTTTGGTAAACTAACATGGCTGGCTGGAAAATCCACCGTAAATAGATGATTTCCCAGGGTTTTCCTAAGAACATGATGGATTTTCCAGCCAGCCATGGTAGTTTACCAGAGGGTAGTAGCTATAATCCACCCAGATACAACAAGCCGCTCTTCTTGTCCGATTGTTCCGCCCAGTAGGTCACGCCGCCCAACTTCTTGGTGTATTTCAAGTACTCACCTCCAGCTGCGGTTGCCGTTTCTGCTTGCTCAAGACAAATTGCGGCTCGGTTTTTAGACCATAAAGTTGAGATAGTTGTGGGCGTATGACCCCAAAACTTACACTTACAATACTTACAATGAAGTAAACCAAGGTGAACATCAAGAGAAACATCAACAAAGAATTATCTGAAACAGCCAGCGCAGTGGCCCATGACGTACATGGTGAAGCACGCTGGGGTGTTGTACATGGATCCATTGTCACCGGTGGTTTTGAAGCTGCAATAGGTGGGGCAAATCTTCAGCTCCTTGCTGCCATCAGCGAAGTCGGGTCGGAGGAAGCCCACGGCCATGCCGGCGGGGCCCAGGTTCTTCTGGATGCCCGCGTAGATGAAGGCGTGCTTGGCGACCTTGGCAGCTTGGGGAAGCTTAGACTCGTTGCTTAGCGAAAATGTGAATTTGCTGATGGGAAGTGGGACATGTCGGGGTTGTTCATGAACTAGGTGAACTCCGGAGTGAACAAAAACTGGTCTGCATGTGCAAACGTAAATGTATAGAGGGCATTTTTTGAACAATCATGATTCAATAGCAGGTGCATCCGTGTAATTTACACCATGAGTCACACTTTTGAAGGTCTCAATAATCACTGATATGGGCTTGCAAGATAACCTATATCAATATATATAGTGGCAAATAGGCAACGTACATGTCAGCCTTCCATGCGCTCTGCCATGCTTCGTAACTTTGGATGGTCGGTCAATCGATCGAATCAGGGTCTCTCACAAACCCGCCTGTGAGGTGATGGCCACACCTGGCCATGCTGAGTTTGCATAGCAGGAACCGCATGGGAGATACAAATGAGTAAGCTATACCTAAAAATAGGTGGTTGGCAGTTGGTCATTAACCCCCATGATTAGCATGAATAGTCTGGAGTAACAAGCTTATCAACATTTACAGGGCTACTAACAAGGTGAGTGACAATGTTATTAACAAAGTTACCAGCAAGGCTACACACATATCAACCATTCTCAAACATCTTTGATGACTTACAGCTGGTTGACCGGCGACTGGCATCAACGTATCAACTTGTGGCCAAATGGCTTCAATGGGCTTGGAGCAAAAGTTCGAGGACATGTCGGCCACCAGTGGCACGGAGCCAACGTCGGGAGTGTAGCTGAACTCGACTCCGTTCACGGTCTCGTTGGCACAGTAGTGCACCTGTCTGCCGTTGGTGCTGTCCCGTGTGCTGCCTAAGGTCCAGGGGCTACGACTTAATTCGTAGAGTCTATGAACTGGTCACAGCTCAATACCTCATTAGCACTATATATGCTATATGGCCTACATAAACAATGATTAAGGTGAGTACTCATTGACTAAGACAATCACGATTAACTGTAAACCAACAACCATTAAACAACAATGTTGGTTTCAGTCATCATGATCTCCCAGAAATCCGGACCAAAAATGCGAATGGATTCTGCACGCGCTCTGACAATCTGATCTCCGCCACCCTGGAAGCGTTGGGGAGCAACAAGATCTGTGAACAGATCTTACACATCGCAGCAAAGCTACAGCCTGCAAGCAGTTAGCACCAGCAAGAACAATCACCTCCAATGGTGACTACAATCACCACCACCGTGTTTGTCAAAGCAGGGAATCCAAAGAAACGGTTGGTTCGTTTCGGTAAATGACTAACAAAAGATGGTTTAGGGGTACTCCTATTTTGAAAACCCACCAAATGAAGAGTGTCAAGAGAAATCCTGCAATTCCTTCTTACTGAGTCTATTCCTTCGCACTTTTTCTGGTGGCACACCTAGGCAGGTCCTGGCCTAGGCCTACAAGCCATGTAGCACGCAGCATAAAACCAAGTAAAGGGTGCTAGTCAATCGACATCAAGGTTCATCATGGCCAATAGTGCTTTAGAATGCTTCATATATTGGTTGATATTGGTTGATCTTGCTTGATATATTGGTTGATATATTGGTTGACATGGGTTGATATTGGTTGATCTTGGTTGATCTTGGTTGATCTTGGTTGATCTTGGTTGATATTGGTTGACATGGGTTGATCTTGGTTGATATGGGTTGATCTTGGTTGATATGGGTTGATCTTGGTTGATATGGGTTGATCTTGGTTGATATGGGTTGATCTTGGTTGATATGGGTTGATCTTGGTTGATATGGGTTGATCTTGGTTGATATGGGTTGATCTTGGTTGATATGGGTTGATCTTGGTTGATATGGGTTGATCTTGGTTGATATGGGTTGATCTTGGTTGATATGGGTTGATCTTGGTTGATATGGGTTGATCTTGGTTGATATGGGTTGATCTTGGTTGATATGGGTTGATCTTGGTTGATATGGGTTGATCTTGGTTGATATGGGTTGATCTTGGTTGATATGGGTTGATCTTGGTTGATATGGGTTGATCTTGGTTGATATGGGTTGATCTTGGTTGATATGGGTTGATCTTGGTTGATATGGGTTGATCTTGGTTGATATGGGTTGATCTTGGTTGATATGGGTTGATCTTGGTTGATATGGGTTGATCTTGGTTGATATGGGTTGATCTTGGTTGATATGGGTTGATCTTGGTTGATATGGGTTGATCTTGGTTGATATGGGTTGATCTTGGTTGATATGGGTTGATCTTGGTTGATATGGGTTGATCTTGGTTGATATGGGTTGATCTTGGTTGATATGGGTTGATCTTGGTTGATATGGGTTGATCTTGGTTGATATGGGTTGATCTTGGTTGATATGGGTTGATCTTGGTTGATATGGGTTGATCTTGGTTGATATGGGTTGATCTTGGTTGATATGGGTTGATCTTGGTTGATATGGGTTGATCTTGGTTGATATGGGTTGATCTTGGTTGATATGGGTTGATCTTGGTTGATATGGGTTGATCTTGGTTGATATGGGTTGATCTTGGTTGATATGGGTTGATCTTGGTTGATATGGGTTGATCTTGGTTGATATGGGTTGATCTTGGTTGATATGGGTTGATCTTGGTTGATATGGGTTGATCTTGGTTGATATGGGTTGATCTTGGTTGATATGGGTTGATCTTGGTTGATATGGGTTGATCTTGGTTGATATGGGTTGATCTTGGTTGATATGGGTTGATCTTGGTTGATATGGGTTGATCTTGGTTGATATGGGTTGATCTTGGTTGATATGGGTTGATCTTGGTTGATATGGGTTGATCTTGGTTGATATGGGTTGATCTTGGTTGATATGGGTTGATCTTGGTTGATATGGGTTGATCTTGGTTGATATGGGTTGATCTTGGTTGATATGGGTTGATCTTGGTTGATATGGGTTGATCTTGGTTGATATGGGTTGATCTTGGTTGATATGGGTTGATCTTGGTTGATATGGGTTGATCTTGGTTGATATGGGTTGATCTTGGTTGATATGGGTTGATCTTGGTTGATATGGGTTGATCTTGGTTGATATGGGTTGATCTTGGTTGATATGGGTTGATCTTGGTTGATATGGGTTGATCTTGGTTGATATGGGTTGATCTTGGTTGATATGGGTTGATCTTGGTTGATATTCGTTGACATGGGTTGATATTGGTAGATCTTGGTTGACATGGGTTGATATTGGTTGATCTTGGTTGATATTGGTTGATATGTACTATCAAGGTTAAAGACCAGGGCGCATATGCGGCATCTGCGTCCAACTTCCATTCGGACTTTGGAGGGATGGTCGTGAACTTGGAGGGCTTGGTATTGCATGCCAACCTCTGCTAACGAGCCACGGCTGCGCGGAGAATATGACAAGACATGTGGTGGTTTCTCATAATAGAGAGCCCAAAAAATGGCCAGTTTATTACTATAAACAACTAGTACAGGATGATTTGGGGGTACCCCTATTTTGAGAAACACCCATGTGTGTATCTGTATGTGCTGGTTTCTCGAAATAGGGGTACCCCCAAATCATACCGTATTAACCATCTATATAGTAATAAAAAATTGATTTCGGTGGTCCCTTATTTTGGGAAACACCCATGTATACATGTGTATTGAAAGATGCCACGCTGAAATTATGTTCCTATGTCAATGAAACACCATGTGCGTGTATAAATAGATATCATAGACACATGAACATTTTGCATAATTATATACAGATTATGATTGCAATTTGATACATGTTATGTTCATATAGACATAAACATGAAAATAATGAAACATCGACTAAAAGAGTCCACTACCAAAAACAAAGCCAGCTGACAAACAATCAAACAAGCATGACTGCTTGAAGCACGCAACATTCACCATGATGATCTATTCAAAAACATATCAAGCAAGAACTCGCCTGCAACCGAGGGAGATAGATTTGACAATCAAGAGAATGGGTCAGGACACAACCGCACCCTTTGTGTTCACATCAAAACAGTGAAAATATGAATCTTATGTCTTTGCATGAAAATTGACCCAACATTCGAAGCTCTATGAAAGTAGTGACCAGCAGCCCTGTACTTTCTAGACCCTTACACCGCACGCCATCAATCACAAGCAACTGTCCAGTTCCGTACTTGTTGCACTCCTTGTGGGCTTTCTCTCCCCATTGTCCTGTGACGAGGTAGTCTGCCTTGCCCTTGGTGCCCAGCATGTTCAGTGGGATGGAGGAGAACTGCAAGGTGGCACCTCCCTGCATCATGAGCACCTCAGCCGGTTGGGCATCCCCCAAGCCACAGATTCCTGTGATGGTGAGAAGGATAACATTGGAAAGGACACCATGTGAGAATCAGATCTTTCACTTGCCAAGTTTGGATGAAATTTCTTGCGTCGAACCATACCTGATGCCATGATGACCTGATACTCCAAGCAGAACTGGCAACACTCCAATCAGATTTGAGGCCAATGATTGAAGTGCAGGTGACACTCTGAGGAGCGGGTCATTTAAGGTGGGTTCGGTGGGTTCACAGGACCTGGTGCAAACCCAAAGCCACCTTGTAGTCGCTTGGAACCTCAAAAATGTCCCGCAAGTTCTTTTCGGCTTCTGCTGCGATGGCCATGAACTCTTTGGAACGATGCGACATCTCCTGGGAAGGCCATCGGTTGTTCCACTGCAGGAAGTTCGAAGTGGCCATGGGTCAAAACCAACCAACCAACCAACCAACCAACCAACCAACCAACCAACCAACCAAGGAACCAACCAATGGTCCCAATGGTGAACTAGCTTCTTCATGGTCAATAATAAGGGATGATAAGCAACGATCACATGGGATATAACCGTGTATGGCTATATGGGTCCGCGCTTTCAGCATCAAAATTTGGGCTTACGACCAACGATAGTAGGGCAATGCACTGGCTAATGATGGGACACCAGGGGTACAGGGTATTGACACACAGCTAAAATGCCAAGAACTGCACTATACACACAGGCAACAACGGTCTTAGAATGACAGTCCTGCAGTTTCCAAATGCACCATGCACTCACAGGGTTGCAGTATACAGGTCTGGGTTTTCTAAACATACAACACCCATCTGGACTCATCGGTGAGACAACCACCAATGCATCAAAAATAGACACATGAGAACTGTTCAGGTACCCCCGTCAAAACACTTGAGTTTACATGTTCTTTTTTGAGAAGCTGGTAGGGCAGAGTCATTACCTGGTTTATCGGGTGTCACTGGTGCTTTCAACGTAGTCGGGGGAAATTCCCCATTGATGAAGCCGCTTCCTGGTCCAACCCTCTATGATTCACAACTCATTCACCAGTAAATAAAGGAAAATAGTATTGTTTGTGATCAGTGCACATGTTATCATACCACTTCGCAATCTGACACTGGCCAACCATCACATAATATATACTGTAGCCAGTATAACCCCTTGTTAACCATTGTTGACTAAGACCAACCTATCAAGCGCTATTAATCCTGATGCAGCTTAGCTCACCGCTCAAATCCGCAAGCTGCCAGGATTCCATGACGCTCATGCCGCAGCCCTTGTAGTTCACCATCTCCTTCTGAACCTCCTCGAGTACTTCCAGGGGCATGGCGCTGGGTCCTGCTGAGAAGTTGTAGACGCGGCCTTCTGCCATGGTATCACAGCGCGATGCAGGCAGAACTGCCCCTGGGAATTTCGAGTTGTTTGTTTTGAGCCCTTACTGCGACGGCACTGGTGCAGTTTCACATGTCGTTGGCGCAGAATATATGTCCCTTGAAAGAACCACCCAGGGCTTGGGAACGAACATGAAAAAAAATGTATCGATTAGTGGTGGTCCCCTCTCGAATCCCGTGTTCGCCAACAAAATGACATTTTGGGGTTCTGGCATTCATGAACATACACAAATCTAAACCAACGGAGAACTAAGCTCTCATCCCTCGATCCACGTGTTGGGGCGCACTGCTAGGGGGTACCACCATTTCTGGATCCAATATGGGTGTTTCTCAAAACAGGGGTACCTCCAAATCATCCAATATCAACTATTTTTAGTAATAAACCAACCATTTTGCGGTTCCCAATTCTAAGAAACCAGCATATACCAACCGTTGACCGCACCAGCCGTGGCAGTTCCCCAGCGACTTGACGATCTCATCACCAAGACACAGAACTGGGTCTTTCGTTGCACACCTGGGGCGCGTCTGCGATCAAGGCACTTTCCCGGAAACTGTACTATCAGTGGGTGGTTGATTACACGCTTGTGGGTTGATAGGGGGATTTCTCAAAATAGGAGACCCCCATAATGGTTGGTTTATTAATGATTACTAGAGGAGGATGTTGGGGTACCCTTATTTTAAGAGACCACCATAGAGGTTTCTAGTGATGGTGAATGGACATTGATGATGGTTAACACGTGTGAGCAATAGTGACAAAGTATTAGTACTGTATTCACTCATGACACAATTGTTGAATGCAGAGTATTGATATATGTAAACATGGTATACTGTAATTATATTGTATAATTAATAGATCTATGAATGCATGCCTAGCCTGCTGCAATTTGGATGAACATGATAAATGTTGCCCCAAAGATGGACTCTTTACTACTACAAATGACTAGTAGTGGATGATTGGGGGGTACCCCTATTTTGAGTAACCACCATGTAGCCAAAATCAAATGGCTGATTAAGCAACTTGTAACTGGGGGGGCATCACTTTGTAACCATGCATTGACTGCTAATCAACAGCCGGTACCAATCATTAGCAACCATGAATCGGCCATTAACTAAAATTGATTGCTGATGTGATCAAATACAAGATGTTGAAATCTTGTTTACTTAATAATGCATCCACGCCATTCATGGGGACATTGCATATGCCCAGGGTCCAGTGATCACATGTGACTGCTAGGGTGAGTCAACCTTGTCCCCTTATAACCCAAGGCATCGTCGGCTTACAAAAGCAGGAGTGATCACCAAGTACATGTCCTTGAGATGTTTGTTTTTGTCTCCGAACATGCAATACACTACACGAGTTTGAGTCATGTTTGTCTTTGTGAAGCTTCCCCAAACCTCGACTTGTGAAATCTAAACATGAAAGAGCAAAGACACTTTGACTTGCATCAATCAAGAAACAAACTGAACACCCATGCACTTCTTTCCAAGTTTGTCAGTTCAGTTGGGACTCAACCAACATACCTGTTCGGTCAGGAGTGGACATGCTGCTTTTATTCTACTCAAACACAATTCCCAGCAAAGTCGCGTGAAGCTTCGCAACAATGCTGGATTCCCCGATCTGTGAAGTTGAGTTCAAATGTTTGTGCCAAAAATTACATGGCAACAACCAGCAAATGTTTGAACAAGTTCTTCTTTGTGTGACATGTTTTAATCAATGTGGTACAAAAATTATTGTCAACACACATCGATGGTCCAACATGTACATGCACTGTAGAATGTACACAATCAGCTGGTGATTTGAATAACTGTACGTATACACATTTCACAATTCCAAATAAATATGTATCTCAAGAAGGAATTATACATGAATGATATATGCTTTAAATTCATGATATATACAAATGTACATAAAACATTAATCATATTATGGTATGTCTATTCAACAAAACTTCCAGAGGCAACAGGCTATTGCCACTGGGAGCCCAACATCCCTCTGGGTTCCCAACCATCCCAACCGCGGCGCTGATCGTAGCTGCGGGGTAACCACTGGAGTTGTGCCTTGACGCACAGATCAAGCACGCAAATGGCAATGTGGGACAAGGGACCGGGCCCCCCAGGGCCTGCTAAAGCAAGGATTAGGTCACAGCTGGTGGCAGGTTACCAGGGTAACTACCTAATAAATAGCTTGGGTAACTACTTAGGCCAGTTGGCTTGCTTGGGTTCGCCAGGGCAACTACCAAATAAGGTAGATCATGGTAGATCTTACTAAAGTTAAATACTGTATCAGCCAACTAATTAACTGGAGGGGCCTAGCTCGTACTCATGGCGAACCAGGAATGAGTAATAGCAATGCATAGTAATACCATATTGTCTATTAACTAGATGATGTACTAATTGTTAAAGGTTTACTCCTGATTGTTGATGACAACTTCTAGTCAAATGGCTACTCTAAAGCATTAATACTGTAAGCAAAAGCAAATTCACCATACATTTCTGGACATGGAACAATAATCACAAGTCATATAGTGTTTAATTAATGACTTTGATGCATATCATTTCAAACTATAGTAGCATGTTGCAGGACTACTTTAGAGCTAGTGTCAATGTCATGTCCCAAAATATGTACAAAATGTGTTTGTAGGATTTCACTTCTACTAACGCGGGGATCTAAGCCTACCACGTAATTCGGTCATGCCAGCCGGTGTACATCTGTGCGGTGCTGACGCTGCACTGCTTAGTTTATGTCAGGTGTCCTGGTCTAAACAGGCTGCGGGACAAAACCTCGTTCCCCTGGTGAACATCCCAGAAAACGACCAGACCAGTCTTTGCTGAGTTGTCCCCCAGCAAACAAATGGTATTACTTGGTTGTGATCCAAAGTCATATGATTGTATCCTCAGCGATTGGTGTCACATTTGCATGAGTACAATTAGACTCTATCAATTCACTGTCAATGGTAACGTGGGGTGTACTGGGATCTTCATTCGGTGAGTGGCATTAAAGCTAACTTCACTGGTCAAAAGCCTCTAAATACATACCGTGCATAAATATAAGACAGCACATAGGTCTAACTAAATCATCTACTGTAAATTTCGAACAATCACGTCCAACCTGTGCACATCTGTCATACATGTGAATGGAATGACCACCCATAATGCCACTTGTACCATGAAGTTCTTGGACTTGGCTGCATGATCTGGAAGGCTCGGGGGCTTCGCAAACCAGTAGGAATTACTTCTATGAGAAACCCGTGCCGTGACGTACACAGTTTGAAAAATTGTCCGTAGTATTCTGTATTATCAACATCTAATCACCAAATACTGTTGCTTGAATCAGTATGAATTCAAGCTCGACGCGAACATCTTGCTGTTGGCATCTTAGTTGTACCTCGACTAGTGATCCAACCGATAGCAAGCCTCAAGAAACCCAATGATCACGAGTTGGTGTTGAGAAAACTCCTGTCGTTTGGGGGATATAAAAAAAGCGGACACAACGCTTTAAGTCGCGGTGGTGAGCAACAAAAAAGTGTTGGGAACCATTGTTCACTATCAATACTTACCATTATGACAACCAACAATGATAACAAAATCAACCATTCTTGACCATTATTGCCCATGACCAACACAAATTATCATTATACCACCATGAATTATCCAAAAACACAGTACAGTATGCAACACTAGTCATTTGGAGGCGTTGCTAGTCATCATTGAGCATTGTTAATCAATAATGATTGATAAAAATGATGTTACTCCTTTTTAACCTCCAATTATTCTTAACCATAATCATGTCAGTCATGGTCAATCAGAATCAAGCAAACTGACTAACCATCCAAATAGCAAGCATTGGCAACCAGAGTGGTTAGTCAACCATAATCAACCACAACTAGTTGGTTGATTAACCATAACCAACCCTAAATACTAACCATAATCAACCCTAAGCCCTAAGTAGTGCCTCAAAACATGGCTGCCATTTCCGAGAGCCCAGCCCTAGCGCGGATGCAGGACGCGAACTGGGAGCTGACCTGGCAGTTTCTCAAGCCATGGGCGGGTACCCCAAGTTATGGATGGTTTACTACTCTAAATGGGGATTAAAGCAGGCAACAGTAGAGGATATGCCAACCGTAATTATGGTGGTTTCGACCTAGCCAGTTTGGGACCACAAGGCTATGGATGGTTTACTACCATAAATATCTATAAATGCTTTATAAATTGGATGACTTGGGGCCCTATTTTGAGAAACCACCATTTGATCGGATGGGAAGAACGACCCAAGAATTTGCAGGATTATTTTTCAACCATTGCAAATTGGTATAAATGAACATGTGCAAGGAGTAATACTGACCATGCACACCAACAACTGCTATATAGTAAACCATTGGTTAAACCTATAGTTGGTATATCATATATCCCCTATTTTCGTATATTTTTGTTGGTTAAACCTATAATTAGTTGGTATATCCATGTATATCCCCTATGTTTGTTGGTTATATTTGCCTATTATAAACCATTGGTCAAGCACAACATGGTTGCGAACCGCCGGTCCCGCGAGCCTGGGCTGGACCGGTGCTGCCAGCGGGCCGGCGGCGCGGGCGGTGCAGTCGGTGGTGTGGGTGGTGCAGCTGGCTCTGCTACGGAAAGCCGCGAGCCTCGGGCGGCTGGTGGTCATTCGACTCACTAATGACTATAATGACATATTCTGACATTCACTTAACACAATGACTATATGATTATGGTTCATTCATTGTCCATGCTAGTGTTTCTGGCTATTCCTCACATATTCTCACACTGGCATGGACAATGCAGCACTGAAAATGAACACAACAGTGAATCAATCAACTTATTCGACACTACATAAAATTAGATGGAACAAACCGAACTGAGATTATGGAATCCTGCATCAAGCTGGTCCAAAATGTTTCGTCTCTCAAAATCTATTTACCTCATTCTGAGCCATGGTGAAAGTCAATGGGTGTATTTCATGTCATCAGCTCACTGTTTCCTCCAGTCATGTCAATTACATGTTTTCCGATACAACCACATCTGATTCACTTTACCACCAACCTTCTAGTATCTACAAGCGATCATCTTGTAATGAAACATCCCTACGAGCTTTGTACTCACCAACAGCAGCCAAGACTTCGGTCAACTCGATCACGAATTGAACAGTGAACAGCAGCCCCACAGCATTCTACTTGTTGTCGCTTCGTGTGTTGTTGTCTCTTGGTGGGTATCTACATCTGGTGCTCACAACCATCCAATGGCACGAACTACTAAAAGAACAATGTAAGTCTTGAGTGCCAAGACTTTACTGACATCTTATGGCATTATGGCACATACATGCACATACTACTATAGTGATAACGATTCAATTGCTGGGTCTAAGCCATGACGTGGGACCCCTGGTCGTCAACCAATGGTTTCCAATCGCAGAATGATCGCTGGGGCCTCTTCGCGAGGCGGACGCGGGTCGACCTGCGGCTTTGTCGGTCTCCAAGGGCGATGTTGATGAAGGTTCCACGGTAATAACCCCCCTATGGCTATGGGTCAAGCAGTGAATCAACCAACAATAGCTGGTTAATGGTGAATGATAGGGGATGATAAGTAACAACTATACGGGATATATACCAACTATATGGCGAGCTGGGTCAATATTTGGGGATAATAACCAACCATTTTAGAGGAAAAACAATGGTTAATGATGGGGGGCACAGGGCGAACTGACCCACAGCCGCACATGGGGGGGGCGCCCAAACAGGGCACCCCAAAAAAAATATTGTAAAGACTGTTATAGAACAAATGACTAATGTTGGATGATTTGGGGGAGCCCTATCTTGAGAAAAAAACACATTATGTAATATTGATGGTAAATAAAAGCTATTTAGGGTTAAACTGGGGTTGGTTTACGAACAAATGGATCCACCACCATCTAGGATCACCAGGAAATCACAAGACAGTCGCATAAATATATTGATGTATATAAACATATTTATATATATATTACTATATACATATATGATATATGTACATTCGGCTGTTCAAACTGGAAACAACGTTTTACACTGAAACCAAGGATTTGGGACCAATGAGGATCCAAGAACTTAGAACCAAAGGACTCAAACCAAACAAACGATGCATGGATGCTCTGCTATCCAAAACGGCCACGCGATGCCCTGTGATCGGAGCATGACTCAGGTTTCTCCGAGTTTAAATGGCCAGGTGATAGAAAGGTCTGGGATCTTTTATCAAATCATGGTTCATCGAAAATAGTTGACAAAATATCTGCGGCTTGAGCACTAGGATTTGGAGCTTTGGGATATTTTATGTTCTATCGGAACAAAGTTGCCGTGCAAGGAGCTTTGTGGATCAGTTTGGTCACAAAAAACAAACATCAACTTGCGGATTGGGCAGGCCTGTGAGTTCATGTCTGAGCATCGACTCAAAATCTTGAACATCATCAACGGATTTGAAACACTATGAATCGCAGGTGACAAAAAACTTCCAACATACGGTAAAAGTGTACGCAAGAGCCCATGCTTCAATATCTTTCTCAATGGTGATACCCTGATTTGCTTTGTCATATTTTTCTCTGCTGCTCTTATCATCGCCAAGGAATGTCCAGGTTTTTGGATATGTTGCTCCCCAACACCTTGAGCACCAGCGAGCGTCCTTTATTTGGGCTCAGAGATCACTTTGTCCATAAAGGGTGTAAAGCCAAAACCTCAGTTTCTAGCTCTCAATAATGGCTATGAACTTGGATGATTGGTAGGTGCCACCATAGCGAACTGGACAAGCCCACAGCTACTAATTGATTGCTTCAATGCTTGGAAACTCCTGGCTCAGAACTCATGGTTTATTGCTGCCATTCTTGCAGACTCCGTAGACTCCAAGGCATGGATATACCATGTTGATGATTACTGTTGTCGCATTCCTTGTCGCATTTTTTGTAGCACGTAGCATTGTTTGTTTCATTCCAACCCATATTATGGTTTCACAATTCTAATGTTGGTGCTGATACAACCAGTCACTGTCAGCACCAGCACAACCTGCAGTGCACCTCGTTGTCGAGACTCGCAAAGGGCGTCGAGGGACGGGCTTTCGGCCTAGCAATGCGAGCGCCAAAGATGACCAGCACTGCATGGCGTTAACTTGGCATGCGCAACTATGATTGACTATGATCATATGGCTGATTAACTTTGATTATGACCAATGCTCACATGTTCTTTTTGTGGAGTCAGATCTCATCCCTGTCGATCCATTCGCGAACCTTTTGGAATTCATGCCAGGCTACCCAAACTGGTTTGGGGCATCATTCCATTTCCGGTGACGAAAGTCTAGTTGAAACACTTCATACTCTGATGTGCTTATCGTTCAGCTTGGTATCAAATAGACCTTTGGTGATCATACACAAAAGGTTCTGATTGAGCCATAACTGCTAGGTACCCTACCCTACCCTTCCAGTTACCTTTATAGTAGGTAACCAACCCCAAAAAGCAATGGTAGAAACCAGCTGGTTACCAACTATAGAGGTAACTAGAAGGGTAGGGCCACATATAAATTCACTTCCAGCTTCTTAGCGGCCACACATTCTCCATAACATCGACCCAGCGAGCCACCTTGACCACCATGAGCTTGCCATCATGAGGAACACCCAAGCCTAAGTGCGGCTGCCAGGCGCCGCCAGGCTGACCATCCGCTGGATAGTTAACTGACACTCAATCATAGTGGTTAGATATTGGTTAGTTGACTTGACAATGGTTAGACTAATTATTGTTGGCTAAGCATTATTTAACCAGTACCACGAAATTCACCACTAATTCAAGATGGTTCTGGTTGGTGGTTGAACCACCTCGTCATTAATATTCACATGCACAAGTCAACCAACCCTTTGTCAGTAATTACCTGGGGAAAGTAAGCAGCATGTTTGAAAACACCAGCCAGGTATTGAGTTGACAGTGGATTATGCTTCGGTTTAGAGATGGTCAATGATAATCATTAATGACTTTGACGATTGATGATGGCTCAGCATGCTTAATGGTCGTTCAGAATGATGATATCATTAACAATGTGTGGCTAGGAATGCTGAAGACAAGGATGGGATAAGTGCCAATAGTCATCAACATTTGTTTGTTTTTATGCTGAGGATTGTACTATATAACTAGGGCACACTTGAGATTGTTGTAATAGGTGAAGTGCAAACCCTGTGAATACACGAACCAATATCATGGAAGTACAGCAGCCAAAAGGACCATCTGCTCTGGACATGCCGCTGAGAATGAATTGTTCAAATGCGTATGTCTTGGCGTTGATGTGTACGGGCGGGGACAAGGCAATTAAAAACGCCGTGCGTCCAAAGCGTGGAAAGAAACAACCACAACTTGACAACATGCAACCAGATTTTCTTGGTTAGATTGTCACTGTCTCTCGTTGCTGCAACATTTTGAACGTCACCAAATTTGGAAATCCTGATGAGGATGCACATGTGAGGAAAACAAACATCTTTGCAAGCAACCCGTGCAGGTTGGTGTGGCTAAGAATCTCACTCTTGGCTGCTTGGTTTTTCATACCCAACCGCCCAAGGTTATACCCACGGAAGCACAAAGCACAGCCGTATCTCCAGGGTCACTGGTTGACAGCCCCCGTCGGTCACCTGCTTGGCACGCTTTTCCTCCGTGATCAGGGTCAGTGCTTTGGCCATGCCGTCGATCTCCGTGTGCCAAAGCACAGACCCATCATGCGGATTGAGAGCAGTGATGAAACCGACCCCACCTGAGCACAATTGAAACAATACCTTCCTTGGAGTCACATGACATTGCAGAATCTACTGGCATTCAGAGACTAGCTTGGGATATGGGCGTAGGTTGTTGGGTGCTCAAACTGAGACCCCAGACTGAGACACTTTAAATCTACAACTTGGTGATGATACTTTACAGATCTGTCCCTTAGACCTTGAAGACGGCCTTCTGACCATCATGTGCATTTGTTTGGTAGTCTGTGGACAGGCTTCAGGGCCCAAGACACACAGCAAAAATGAACTGATCATGAGTGCCATGCTCATCGCTTCCATGCCCGGCCTGCAAAGATGAAATGATCATCTTTGCCCAAGGTCTGCAAGGTGTTCTCAAAGTGTTGCTCCCAAAGCAACCGTCCACTTGAGTCCCAGGTCAACAGGGAACTTTCGTCGTCGCAGGCATCCCAAATCACAGCCAGAATCACCTTGGAACATGCCACAGCTGCAAAACACACATTGCTTGCCGGTCAAAACGGCGTACCCCGGGCTGCTCACAGCAATCTTGAAAGTATTTATCCATAATGATCTATTGACACCATCACATGATGATAATGATTATTGATATTTAACATTATTTGGTAATAATTGGTTAATCCATTTTAATCATTATTAACCATTATAAAGCCATTATTATGACCTATCCATTAAAATTGGTAATAATTGGTAGTAATTGATGATTATCATTGCTTCAATCCATTAGAATCATTGGTAATATATTGGCTCAGTTACAATCCATTATAATGGATATATCATCATCCATTAGAATTAGAATTGATCATGATTTATAATGGTTACAATAACCATTGATGATTATCAATTAAATCAATTATAAATCATAGCCCATTAATCATCATTGATACTGACTTGATGACTATCATATATCATTATGAATTAATCAAAACCAAGTCATTAAATGATATATCATAGTTTTGATGACTATTCACAGCCCATTAATCATCACGAATTCAATCGATCCAAACTCACCAAGGCTCACGTCGCAAGGTCCGTGCAACCGCCAAGGCGCCAGGCCGCTTCCCCAGGCGATGGATGCCTTGGGAATCTCGCCACGTCTCAGGGAGGTCAGCTGGAGATCACCTGCGGTGGTGGATTTCTCCACCATGGAAATCGCTGGTTTACACATGAAACACGGGGAGTTTTCACCACTTGTAGCTGGTTTACCTATGTTTGCCCATGAAAAACAGAGGATGTTGACCAGTTATAGCTGGTCTACCCATGGCAAAAGGGAAGTTTTGACCACTTGTAGCTGGTTTACCCATCCCAAAAGGGGGATTCTTCATAGACATAGCTGGTTGACCCATTCAAACATGCCATTTATGGCTGGTTTCCCCAGTAACAAACGGATTCGTTTACCACTTATAGCTGGTTTACGAGACGTTGGAAGCCGGGATTTTGTTCGCTTCCAGGTCAGCCACCCGGAGGGTAACAGGTTTGATTATTCATGGTTATATATATATATAGCAGTGAATGGTTGATAATGCATGGCTAACCTGGCTAACCGATGGTATTAACCATTGGTGTTAACCATTGGTATTAACCATTGAACTCACCTGGCTAACCTGGCTAACAACCATCTGACTAATAGTTCATTGGTTGATAATCAATTGCTCACCATGGCTAACATGGCTAACAACCGTGAACTAACCTAGTTTGATAATCAATGACTAACCAAGGTAATTAACCATGTTAACCATGGTTAAAAATAGTCATGGCTAACATGGTTGATGACCATGGCTAGTAATCATGGTCAGTAGTGATGATTAATAATCATGCTAAATGATGGGTCATGAATGGTTTCATGATGGCTAATTAATCGTTGTATAATGATGGTCAAGAAATGATGTTAGTTCATGGATCATTGCAGTTGGTCAATGGATATTAATCGTGAGTTCAATGGCTGACTAATCGGTAATAATGGTTGCTTCATGATTATCACTGGTCGTTGTTTTATGGTTGAACATGGTTTCTAACAGCTAAACAATCATGGGAATTAAGGCCCACCAACAATGACCACTAACACATCCCAGTTCCCAACAAACCCTCTATATGTCATGTGAATCACATAGGAGAGTAATCAACAACAAACACACAATCTATTGATACATTGGTTCTACTGAATGATTAGGCTGCAAATTCCCCACAATGAGCGGAAAATTCCCTAGGCATCGACCACAGGCTCCTTGAACATGAGGCTTACTGCTTGATCAAACTTGTTGATACAATAATCGTTGCCGATGCCCGCTTGATCAGTCTAAATAGCCAGCAGCCATTGTTGGATTAAGAACGATCAACAAAACCAGTTCAAACCAAACTCGGCTTAATGACAGGTTGATCATCCTACTTAAAAAGTTATCCGTTGCCACATAGAACCATTGATGTTGGCTCATTGACACTATCTGTTCGAGTATGTGTGGTGCCGCAAGTTGGATGAGGCAAGGCTCAACATCATCAAAGTTCGGCGAGCAAAGAAAACAATGACAGCCAAGCCGATCATAGGATAGCTTCCATTTCTCTCTATATTCATGGCTGTTTCTCCGGTCATAAGGGACCCCAAAACTGGCTGATTTACTACTACAAATGACAAACATTGGATGATTTGGGGATACCCATATTTTGAGAAACCACCACATGATAGCTACCATAAATGAAAACATCCAAACACATCATGGCTTCCATGTTCTCAATGTCACATGACGTCACCATCCTCGGGATGCTTCCGGTTGTTCCTTAGAGTAGCTAGGGATCTACCATCAACAGCAACCCAAGGCACCTTCAGATAGGTTCAAGAAACCCAAGGCATAATTGCTTGATCTGATCAGAGAGACCTGCAACAGAGAAGGCGTCCTGGAAACTGAATAAATTGATGAGCCATACTTGCGGTTCATGATCGTCCATCATGGCTAATCATGGTACAACGTGACTCGTGATAGTTATGTATTCGTGGTGCGAAATGGTGAGTTCTGATTGATCACTCTGGTTCTCAATCCTTGATGGGAAATCAATAGAATATACATGATAGAGCCACGGTCAGTCCCCTTTATATCATAGGTCGCTGTTCTGACTTCCCAAGAAGTGATGGCCCGCTGTGGGTCTCACAGTGTTGTTTGTCTGCATGAATTTCACATCGGTGGGCCAATGAATTGAAAGTGCAATAATTTGCACAAAAACCCAACACAACAACATAGTGTTTAGATACACACAGGTAGGAATATATGCATAGATAGGTGTGGTGAGTGATGAAATCAATCGATACAGAGTAGCAAAATGGATACATTGAATACATTGAAGCAAAACCCTAAAACAGGGTAGCATAGGATCATAAGCAATTTTTGTTTGAACTAGAACGAACTGAATAGCAAGTAAAGAGACATGTTGGATGAATGCGTAAAACCAGCAATTGGGACATACAATCAACATGTGCTAAAGTTATGAAATGCGTAAATGTAGATATGTATACATGTACATACATACTTGCCCTTGAACCAACAAATCTAATTGCAAATAATCGCCAGTAACGACACATCGCCAGTAAGGAGGTAACAATCACATGGTTATGACTCAAATTTGATCATCTGCAAGAAACAAAGACACACAGGTAACAATCTCATAGCCAAGACTATGACTGGAAGGTCGTCATCAGAAACAACTGGCAAACACACAGCAACAATGTGCGCATACATTGCCAAAGACTCAACTGTAACACCATACCCGTGCCAAGTCGCCATGGAGTTGCACCAAGCAGGGTACACCTTCACAACAGATCCCACAGTCCTGGGAGCTGCCAAACTACCACAAGGTAGGACAGAAATAGCTCATGGATGCTAATTGATCTATGAAGGCTTAGGTGCATGAGTGATATTGCTTGGAAAAAAGACTATTTTGTTGATTGATCCATCAGTTGGAGAAGGATATTGAAGCGTTATTTTTCCGCTTAGGATACTCAACGCTCAGAGATGAAAACTGAATTCAAACAGAACATCAAGCTGTGGTCTTGTTCAAGCTCAACGCCGCACCGCTGATGGCTTAAGCCGAAGAATATCATGTCGGGATCGGGTCAATCTTTATGGTCGAAAAGATTGACCATGTCATGTCCCTAAAATAGCAATCGGATCTCTCCAGATTCGAGAATCTTCTGAGAATATAATCTAAGTAATACAGTCCTGTACATTCTGACGTCAATGAATCCACGACGCAAAAGTATCTAGTTGCTCTGAAACCATCAGCCAACACTGACAAAGCACCCAACAAACACTTCCAAGTCATGTTTTGTTGCCAAAACACGTTCGTGTTCCTAATGCTAGTTTCAACAACTCGCACTTTTGTGAGCACGTGTGTGTGTGTGTGTGTGCAATAATACTAACTTAACATGTAGAAAACTGTATAGAAGATGTGTTCACCATAAATCTCTACATGCTCTTGGACGCCCGGCCTGCAGTTGATGCATGGGAATGTTTGATATATGCATACATAAAGAATGACACAAATCTGTAAATGTATCCACAACATATGCCAGTAGGAAACTCAAATCATAAAAGGTCAGAGTTTGATTTGCTGCTTTTGTCTGAAGAAAACACTCGATACCTAACATTTCACTAAAATCATCCAAGATCAAAGATCCCATGATCACCATATTCCGATGCTCCCCAAGGTAGTGAAAGCACCCTGGTGCCATCCATTCCACTTGTTTCAGCTGCCGAGAAACGTGACTCTAAAGAGCAACTCCCCAGTCTCTGCATTCCTTGGTCACTGGCTGCGTTGCTTCTCGTTCTTGTCATCGGCACCAACAAACAAAGGTGTCCCCGAACAAAGCTTAGCTGAGTTGAGCTGTCGCCACTGGTTGTAGCTCGTTGTTAGCCTTGTTTTTGATGATGCTGACGTTGCTGCTGTTGTTGCTGCTACTCCAGTAGTGCAAACACGAATCAGTATATATATATATATAGCTATATACATGAAATATATAATATAGTTAGTATATAGTCTAGAGTATCTATATCGAACAATTCATATGAAAAGTATCAATACATGAAATTATATATTGTAGTTAGTATATCTAGTCTATATTACTCATGCATAATAATTCACATCAACAGAATCAATACCAATAAACCTCCTGACTCTGACCACTCATGCTTCGTTGCACAGCCAAGTGACAGGGCTAAGATCAAATGGCCAGCAGCCACGAGGAGCTTCGCGCCGGAAAGCTGAAGTCGAGTGGGAACGGTTGGCAAACGAGGCAACATCTGCCTTGGTAGCCAACCAACAAATGAATGCAGGGGGATCCATGGGGGTTATAATGGTCTAAATACTCATCTCTATTGGACAATAATTGGTCGAAATGATATAATCCCTGGATGTTATTGGATATAATCATGATTATAATTGGTCTAAATGGGGATACTAGCCAATTATAATGACAAATAATTATAATCATATTGGTGGTAAAGAATCAAACAATGGTAATGGGACCTGATCATGGCGGTTAATGATTAGTAAAGCTGGGGAGTATAACCGACAATGGTACAGGATCTACCAACTATATGGCGGTTTCTCAAGCCAGTTTGGGGACCACAAGGTTCTGGATAACTTATTGCTATATAAATTGTTAATAAAACCACGCGGGAACCCTGACGTTTGCCCGCGCTTGACTTGGAGCATTTCCCTACGTTAAAATTCCTGCGCAGGGCCGTTGTTTTTGAGTTTCTAAGTTAATAAACCTAAACCATAAACCCTAAAACCGTCAACCGTAAACCCTAAAGTCCTAAACCACAAATCACTGCGTATTGCCAGTGGTTTTGCAACTTCTCTAAGCCATCTTGACTTTGCACAACATCCTCCATTGCAGTGCCGCTTTATGGGTGTGGGCGAACGTCCGGGTTGAGGCGAAATTGTTAATAAACTGGATGATTAGGGGTACACCTATTTTGAGAAACACCCAATGCTGCAAACCGCCTTTCAGCTGCACCATCATTTCGGTGCTCGAGGTTTCATCAGTGAACATGATGCTTAACTATACTCAGTAGTGCTTCACTGCGAAACAGTCACTCATGCCAGGAAAAACAATGTTGCTTGATTTTAGGATTATGAAAGACATGTCAACAAACTCTTCACTAAAACAATCAAATGCTTCACACATGCTTAACAAATAGTTAAGAGTGGTCATTGATTTAGCGCATGTAAATAATGGTGAATGAGTAAGACATGTCTTGTTTAACGCATGGTCTACGTAGATAAGAATGGTTGTGAAATATGAGAGTTTCTCAAAATAGGAACCTCAAAAATGATGGCTTATTCCTGTGGAGTGTCCCCTATTTTGAGAAACACTCAATATGGCTTCCATCAAACCGGGGCACAGTGACTGTACCAAACAATCGTTGAAAACAAACCAATGCTATTCTTGGCAACATTGGCAGGGATGTCAGTGGATCTGCTAGGCTCATGAAACGTAACCTGAAAACATGCGGTACCCAATCATGCTCACAGAGCCAGGTATACAACCCAAACACTAATCGGGCCCCCAAGAACTTCATAGAACGTACATGCATGAACCTTGGAACAGCCTCATACCATAGAACATAGAACCTGCAACAACCCAACAAGCTCATGAATTGGCAGGTAATCTAAAAACCTGCATAAACCGTAACTCCTGGCAGGGTCACAAAACCCAAAAAAAACACCAGCAACTCATCATCCATGGAGCTCCACATCGTTTCCCCCGGTGCGCCAGGTGACTCTTGCCGTTGCCACCGCTGCTGCCCTGCATGGCTGTAGGACACCAGAGCCTGGCCCAGGCGCGCAAAGAGGGCGTCAGCTGCGGAGGTCAAGGCCATGATCATCTCAGTGGTGGTCTTGGACCACGCAAGCCGCGTGAGGTCCTGGGGAGAGCAGCAACCAAGGGGAAGCATGGATGGAATCTGGTTGATGGTTGAACCACCCCTATGAAAAATATGCTTGTCAACCAACCATTGGTTAATGAATACTAGGGAAAACAATCAAAATGTTTAAAACCACCAAGCAGGAACATGTTTCGGAGACATGTCTCACTTGAATCATTTATAGTTACCTGTAGTCTAAGTGCCGTATGGATGGAATAATGATTCGGTGTGGAATTGAGATTGCGAGGGGAAATCAAGAAATGGACATCTGGAGGTGAAGCAGCACCAAAAGTGGCACCAATTGAGCACATCAATAATGAAAGCGGGTCATTGAACCGCCAATCCTTGCGCTTGAAAAACAGTATAGTTCTGTCCCATCAACAAATATTGTGAAAAAAGAACAAAAAACTGATAACTATGTTGATGATCCCATCCCCGGCGAGGTCGTTCAGGCTGCATGCCCACAATCAAGTTACATCTCCATCCTGTTGAATGGGGTTCGGCCAACCATGATTATACCAAACAACATCAGTGCTACTGATTAAAATACTGGTATGACCAGAACATCCAACACTATTATGAACAAAAGCTTGTAAACAAAGTGAGGTGATGCTCACCGACCACCTCAATGAAAACCTGCCAATCGTATCCCAAACATTTCCAGACCATATTGGCTGACCAACGGAGTGACTATAACGGATTACATAAAGCCAACAACTGACACTCCAACATGTGAATCACCAGCAAGGAGCCACTTGCATAAGGTACAACCCACATGTTGGGGTGCGTGACACCTGTCGCGTCAGCGTCCTGCAAGTTGTTCCACACCAACAGCTTGGAGGTGAGACCAAGTACTTCGCTGCTCCGGGCACATAGCAGGGAGGCTGCGCCAAACCTGCCACGGTGGATGATCCAAAGGGTTGGGACCAAGCAGAAGGAGATGACTTCAAGAAAGCTCCAAACTGTGGTTGGTTTATGTTGGGACTCCCTTGGCAGTTACGACAATTTAGGACAATCGAAGTGATGGTGGAAGAATGTCTATGGATACATGAGCGTAACTCATGTTTTTTAAGGGTACTGCTTGCCTACAGCACGTTGAAGACCATTAGGTGACTGAACGTCTGGACAGTACTGCTCTGCAATATTCTGTGGCACCGGTTTCTTCGGATCTTGATCTATTATGGCACAAATGACTCATCACAGAATGATCAACATTGTTCATTGTCTTCACGATGTGGAATTGCTACTGTCTGGAGAAGTGCGGTATGTAATGTTCACAATTGGCTTTATGGCCGTCCTGTCTGCGCTGTTCTGCAGTCAAGATACTCGAAATACCTGGGCGGTGTGACAGCAGAAACTCAACGCTTGGTTGGTTTCCTAGTGAAGCGGGCCAGCCAATGCTACCGGTATCTCGTCCAAACAGCCCCTTCTCAACATCTTTGACAATCAAAACCATCATCTGCCCCAATTAACGAGCTTGTGTTCTACCCACTCTTCTGGGCTCTGTACTGGTCATACATATCACTTCAGCAGTTGCTATAAGTAAATAGTCATCAAGAAAGAAAAACAATCGATACCCCGTGATACCCCATGTTTATTGATGACTATTTTACCCATAGCTATGGAATATACAACGCATGTTTAGGCTCATTGTTAATTAGAACACGGACGCTTCGACGGTCCTTTTAGGCGAATTTGTTTTGGCAATGTCCAGTTTCTGAGTGCCATGAAATCGACCAGCTGCTGTGGATTGCTGTGACCGCCATGGTGATGTCAGATCCACATGAGATGCCAGGTGAAGGATTAAACTAATAGGTAAAGGTACCTGGGTATACCCTGTTTGTGAGGGAGAGGTGCCATCAGAGAATCACGGATTATGACCAACGAAAATATTCAGGCAACAATTCGATATGATTTGCTACCACCACTGGCCATAGCGAATCAATCACGAAACAATTCTAAAACAAACTCAGTGGTTGGAAACGGTTTTTTTGATCACTGGTAGATGGTCTACCAAGATAACTGAATGAGAGGTCTGACACAACTCATCAAATCGTCAACTGAATGAGAGGTCCGACACCAACACTTTTCATCAGCAAAAATGCATACGACAAAGCCAGGTCTGCTGATGTGCTGCAGAATATTTTCTGCAAAGAGAACAAGTGACGTAACAAATGCCACATCGAGCAACCCTTGAAACCCCGCAATGGCACAGTGTCTGGCCAGCTTTCAAAAAGTTAAGTCGCTCTCCAAAACCAGCGAAACAAGACCAGCCAATGTTATGGGATGGCCTGGATCAATCAACATCCTTCAGGATATAGTGGTTTCTCACCATAGGGGTATATACCCCAAATCATCCTATATCAATTCTTCATAGTCAGCCATCTTGGGGGTCCCATATTTTGAGAAACGCCCGTATATAGTTATGGTTGGTATATCCCCCTATCATTGTTGCTTTAAATCCCCAGCTGTATAATTATGCTGTATTAACCACTAACCAGGCTTCCTTAGCTCTCTCCCAAGCACCCGCCAGTATAAGACAAGGGTTTTACACGCTGCTTCCTGGGCAAAACGGTGCACCATCAGCGGCGCCCAGCTACCAAACTCGATCCACCGGGAGCTCTGTGTCGATGCGGCGCAGCAGAATCCCAGTCGCTGCGGCCCAAAGAACCACGCCCTCGAAGCAACCAGCGCACAAAGCGTCAAGCTGATCCTGGAGCAGAGCAACAGTAGCTGGGGATAACATGTTCGTTGTTGCAAACCACCCTTGTGTGTGCATATGTGTTTTGAGTTTGAAAAACACGTTCTAATCTTAAAACTAAAAACAAATCTAGAATTTCACTTGTATATCTCTCTCTATATGGATATAATAATCTATGCATGTCTTTGTTCAATATACATACCATTGTCAATAACGCTCCTTGAAGTTTATATCAAAGCTTTTGTATACTGATATGATACACCTAATATGAGTGTTAGGACTAGTGCCTTCGTTATACTTGTTATATCTAAGCTTTTAGTCAGTATACCACGTATGTTCGTTGGCAAACCATCTGTCTTCAGCTATCATTTGCATCCCCAGCGTAGGTTTTTATCGGGGCCAGCAAAAGATCGCTGAATGGAATCACCAGCATCTTAGGAGATCTGGTCAATGGTTTCAGAACAATGGGTACAATCTTTGGGAAACCATTGACCTGTTATATACAATAGTTATCTTCAATGGTGTCAATGTTTCATTAATTGACCAGTTGTATATCAATGGTTTCACATCACAATGGTCATATTCAATGCTTTCCTTAGAAAAAAATATTCCGTATACCAGTCATTGGTTCATTGTTTGGGTAAGTACTGAACATTATATATTTAGTGTTCATATTTCGTACGGGTACATAGGGAGTATCTAAGTATATAGTTAGCATCAAGTAGTGAACATGTGCTTTATTAATGGAAACGTAACGTATTGAAGATGGTACTAATTTCATACTTAATACTTAGTATCTAAGTAAATATAGTATCTAATAGGGATGTACATTCATATGATAAATGTATTTCAAAGTTGGTATCTAAGTAGATATCAATGTGTTCATATTTACCTATATATCTACAAGAAATAATGCAGAGTGGTGATTGTGAATATGGAATGTTGATCAATCATTCCGAGAATAGGAATGGTCAATGACCGATTTATTGCACTTGGTTGGTTCGCTGAGCAGATCTACTCACGAAACCTATTGTCCGACAACCACCAACAGGAGCTTCCTGAAAGCCCCACCAACCAGTTCTGAGAATATAAAAAGGTCCATCAACTATAACCACATCTAGAGCATAATATAGAACTAAAAAGTCTCAATTGTTTCATATGTTTTCATCATCCTGAAGTCTGGTTCATTTTCAACAACAACAGTGGAGCTCCCGCAATGGTACGGTGGAATTTATCCTTATGACTGCAGGGAGAAGCTTCCAATCCGAAGTACGTGAGAGCAAGTTTCCAAACAAAGACTCAAACAAAGGTTTCTGAATGCAAAGCATCTATGGAATCTAGGGTGGGTATAGCAAACTGACACAAGCACTCAAGAGGACATCAGCTGCAGGTTTGAAAGCGTGTTCCTGGAGTTTATCAACTTCGGGTTTGTTCACAATGTTCATTGACGATAGCAACAGATCTTAGAATATCCACCCAAACATTTGCAAACGAGCTCACCAAAGCTTATGCACGCACCGGCGCTGGTTGTATGTGCAGCTGAGGGTTCGATAAAATACAAAGGTTGAAGAAGTTTGAGGCCAGTCTGTTTCCTCCAGATCTCACATCCATCTCCGCAATGCCAAGCGCACAGAACAGAGTCCTGCGTTTCCTGGAGCTTGGGTCTCAGTTTTGGTTTGGTTCCGTGTAAGTCATTGTGTGGTCGCATAAGGTTTTGATACACCCCATCCCATCTCTTTGAGTGGACGCACACCCATTTCACGCCTTGAGGTATTGGTTATTGGTTAGGGTTCAAAACTATCTGTGTGTGTGGTTGTGTCTGTGAGATCCGTGGAATCTACCGTACAGTAGGTCGTTCCCAAGCGCACATCCAGAAAGGCTATCCAAAGGACTGTCTGAAAGACGCAAAGTTCAAAAACCAGAATCGCACCTTCTACAAACACCCATCCGAACATCAAGTTGTGGATGCTATGTGCTTATTGCAAATCTCAAAAGATATCCGAACATCAAGTTGTGTTAGGTGCTGATGGCAAATTTCGAAATATTGCGAGAATCTATCCGAATCAACGAGATACAACCAATGCTTTCAAAAAGAAGACCATGGCAAAAACTTGTCGATGATAGTTCCTACTCGTTGCTCAAACTCATTCCCAAACTGTGCGAATCATTGATTTTCCATCACTTTTTTCCCTTAAAACTCCTCACCAATTAGTTGGTCATGGAACACTAGTGGCAGTGGCAGTTCTACCACCCCAATTCCAAAAACCAACGTCTGCCACGCGCGGACCGTAGCCACTGCCACTCACCACGACCCGTGGCGGCCACTGCCACCAGGTTTCCGAAGACATGGCGAAGACACGACGCAGCTTCGGAACGCACAGCACTCCGTCCACTTGGAAGTTGCTGGGCCAGGGCATCGCAAGGCCATCACCTGGCCGCCCGAAGGGGAGCCTACTCCATAGCATGGGTATGTGATACGGCTATGGATCAAGCAGTTAACCAACCAATAATAGCTGGTTAATGGTTAATTATAGGGGATGATAACTAGCAACTACAGGGGATATATACCAACTATATGGCTATGGGTCAATGTTAACCAACCAAGAATGGTGGATAATCACCAGTAATAATAGGGAAAACATGGGAAAACAATGGTTAATGATGGGGAAGAAGGGGTACAGGGTCTTGACCCACAGCCATGCTTGCCATTGGAAGATTGGTAACATCACACTAGTCGATCTAGTCGTAATGAAATACATGTATCATTCTCAGGGTTAGTCATCACCACCAATATCCGGGGGTTAATCATAACTGTCACCATCAATGATAGGAACAGAATCGTCAATATCAACATCATCAACGTCACCATAATAAGTAATCATCAACATCAACATCAACATCAACATCATCAGCACATCATCTTCAACGTCATCATGACCATCATGATCATCATGTTCATCTCAGTCTTTTTGCACTGGATAGAGTTGTTTTTTTTAATGCATTGCTGACACCGTTGTTTGTCATATTGCCTTGCGCCTCATGTAGATATTATAGTCATGTATATAGGCAGAGTCATAGTTGATATCTAAGACTACAAACCATATCTATATTCCCATTCCTGAGCTTTTCCTCTTTCGGTGGTCATCTCCAAGTCTAGCTCCACTTCTTGCTATGCAAATTGAGAGGGAACCGCAAGAACCGCACGGAAAGCCTGAAGGGGTGATGACTAATGGATAGCCTAGATGGCCTCAACGTGCAAATAATGAGACTTGGAACTTAGAACCCTCCTGACTTCCTTACTTCATTGATCCATAAAACCAAAAATGGATTCATGACAAGTGAGGAAAGGATCGGAAACTCGTACCAAAGCATTCGACAAATATCACACTGGAGTCTCAACAGGGGAAGGTCCCGTCGCAGCTGGGGGCAACTATTGGAGGATTCTTGCTGTGCAAATCACACAAGCAACTACAACACAAGGCAACACAGTCCCCAAGTGATAATAGTCATAGGAGGCAATATCATTCATCAACAGAATGATTGCATCATCATCCGGAACATCAGCTTTCAAAAGCCACAGGAGCATCCACGGCCTCCCTCCTGTGATTTCCAAAAACCAAAAGTTCCCAAACAACCGATGCTTGAAAAATGATCACAAAGCAGTGAGTCTTGCGGAAATGCTACTGGACTTATGTAAAATGTTCCAGGGTACTTGAATGTAGTGTTCTTTTTCGGTAAACAATGGTAAAATCCTGCGTGGTAAAACAGACAAATCCCGAATGTGGCACATCATCAGCCTGTGTGTGTTCACACTTTCAAACGCCCGGGTCCAAATCTCGGGTCCACCTGTTCGAACTGCCAAGCTGGATTCTTCCGTGACTACGAAGAGCCAAGGGCGACCGGCCAACAAGGCATGTCGGACCTGCATAAGTTCACTTGTTGAACAACAGTGGCAAGAAACTACTCATTTGAGGTACCGAAACGGGATCAGTGGGAGACCAAAATGGATATAATGTATGAGAGACAAACCCGGAATCATCTGGACGGCCAGAGACAATTAGGAGACACACGCTAGCCCCTACTGAAGATCCAAAACATGAATGTTAGGATGTCTGCCCACCCAATTCTGCCGATATTCGGTCTTTGCACATCATTGTCTCCCTGTGATCCCCTGTCCTCCTTGGTAGGTATAATATCTTATGAAACAAATGAACATTCAACTTTTTTGCCTGGTTGGTATTGAGCCATCCCCAAACTATTAAGAGATCCCCAAAAGGCCTGTCGCAAGGGGCGAGGGGAGCTAAGTGAACTAAAGAACGAGGGGAGCTTCAGCGCGGTGAGTGGTTGACAGTAGTCCATGGTGTTCCAGAACGATTCCTTACCCTTCAATCTACCTTTATATTAGGCAACCATCCTCAACCATACTGCAACAATCCCCACTTTTGGTTTCCTCAATATCCACTATAGAGGTAAATGGAACAATTAGGATTGCTAGTGCTTACGAAGGTCAATGGTGGTTAGTGGTGGTTGATGCCGTTGATCGAATTGATGGCTGACGCCAATCGTTCCACTGGCCAAGGCCACGAACCGGACGGGACGATGCGATTCCCCCAGTGATTGGAGGGGCCGCAGCAACCACCAGCTGCTCACTCATCAACTCCTTGTAGCTCCGGTCCCCCCTTTGAACGCACGACTACCGGCGCCAAATCTGACCAGCCAGCAATTCAACAAAGTGACCGACAAAATTCCATCGGAATTCCATCATCAAGTCTTCCATCACTCACCTCCAGTATCTGCGACCTACTCTAACCCCCTTCACCAACGCGGTCATGTTGGGTTCGGCGGCGCCAACGTTGCAGCCCGTTGCGCTTGCGCTCGCCTTGGCGACTTCGAAGTAGGGACGAAGTCCTGGGGGCGATGGATCCGCCTTGGTTGATACGGCCATGGGTCAATATTGATCAACCAACTAATGGGGGATTTCCACCAACAATAAGAGGAAAAACAATGGTTAATGATGGGGAACCAGGGGTACGGGGTGAACTGACCCACAGCCGTATAATGGTTGGTTGATACCAATGATGGTTGATACTAATGATGGTTGATACCAATGATGGTTGCTAGACAAATTGATCTAGTTGATACCATCAGCCAATCGATAATACAAAATTGGTAGCAAGACAAACATGATGGTTGATAGCAATGATGTGTTGGTTAGATCCACTTTGTTGGCATATCATGGTGTTTGTTTAACAACCATTCTTGAACCCACTGATTTGCCAATGATAAACAAGATGCGGGCAAATGCAATATACACAATGGTTGGTACATGATCTTGAAGTCATAGAACAACGGTTGATAACCATTGGATCTAACCAAAAAACAATGATGATATCAAAAACCATTGGATCTGACCATATCTGACCAACAAATGCTTAATACACAGGAAAATTATGGTTGAAACCTGGATGCTAAACTATGATTACAACTTTCGCCAGTACTCAAAGTACTAGTTGTTCAATATTGAGAAATGGTACCAGCGGCTGTAGCAACTCCTGTTCAACCTGGATTAGCCGTTCAGTAGTGATTGATCATGGCTATGATGGGGTCATAACCAAGAAGAATACGGGACGGATCTACTAAGTGGATGTGGTCAATGCCAACCAGCAACATGGCAGTAGCGAACCGACCTTCCCACAGTTGGGTTTGGTCAGGATGTGAACAGCCACCGGTAAAGGGTACCAACTGCCATATTAAACAACAAGATATGAGTAACAGATTACTTCGAAGGAAACTACCTGTAGCTTATACGGAACCATGTTACCAGTATTGGAACTACTGTTGTTTCAAGTATGTTCAAATTTCAAAAGACTAGTTTCACCAGCTATTGCAGTAGTAACTATGTCAACCAACCATATAAATAACCAAAACAACTAGTGGTTGTAGTTCATAAAGTGGTTGACTATGGAGGATGCAGCAATAACCAGCAACTACACATTCGCATCACATCGTGTGCAACTCCACGAAATTACCTGTAGGCCTGTTTCAAAGTCAACCGATCCCTGAGCCTAACCACCATTTCACATCACAAATCATCCTTAAATCTTGTTGATCGTTTCTGGACGAAGCCACTACTAGACATCATTCACCATTACTAATCACAATATAGACCATGATTCACCGTCATAACTGTTAATCAATTACGAACTACCGCCAACTGCCTTCTAAATCATCACTGACAATTGGATCTACAGTAGCTGCTACTAAGCATCACCAGCTTCTCCACCATCCATCACCATCCTCTTAGCCAAGCAAACCTGCTTGGGGTGTCAAAGCCCTCTGTACCCTTGGTGAACCTTAACATGAGCAAAGCCGTTGGGAGGTTGCCCATCTTTTGGATGGTTGGCGACCCTTGTTGGTGACTATCCCCTAGCTTATCAGCCACTCATTGACCACCATTAATCAACTATAATTCTGATCACCTTTGATTAACCATGAGTTGTTAACCATTCATTGGTTGTTAACCATGAGGTTTGTGAACCATTAGTTGTTAACCATTAGTTTTGTTAACCACTAGCTGGGGGGGTTCTCAAAATGGGGGTACTCCCAATTCCTCCAATATTGATCAATTATAGTATAGTAAACCAGCCATTTTTGAGAAAATACTGTTTTTGGCAAACCACTAGTTATTAACCAATGGCTATTTCCCATTGGTTGTTAACCTTCAGATGCTAACCTTTAATTATTCACCGTTAGACATTTGCCACGAGTTGTTCAGCATTACCCATTAAGATGTTATTGACCACAGGTAGTTGTTTCTCATTCCACTATTCATGCTTAGTTACTTACAACTTATAATTAACTCCTATAATATTCATGGTTAGGCAGTTTTAACTTACAACCCCTATTATATAATATATACAAAAACCACCAGCCAATTGGTGGTTTGACTCCCCATCGAACTGGCTTCATCGGCTCCTGTCGCCAGAGCTGCAAGTCGAACCGCCGACGGCCCCAGCAAGGACGGCAAAGCATCCGCCACGCCATGATACAGGAGCATAGAGCCCCATGGTCATGCCGACCCTGAAAAACCCAGCATAGATCTGATGAATCAAACGTCGAAACCCGGCAAGCTGATAGTTATCTTGTCACTTTTTCCTGGATTTTGACAACACCCGGGATTGTTGGTTGAAAGTCGAAAGTGATTACTCAGATTATTAATCATTATCTTCGATCCGATATGAAACAAAAGTCATCGTTTGCGTTGCGAAAGTTTGCTGTTTTTGAGGCGGCGCAGGGCAGATCCATTGCCGGTTACCACAGAAAGTCATAGCCAGTTGTTGTTTCCCCGAGTAACGTGATCTCTGAAGGGTTATGCTGCTTGGTCCAAAAATGGTGCGCCCCAAAAACTCCTGTGGTTTCCATGGCTATGGACAAACCCATGTACATCAAAAGGGCGCTATGACGAAAATCAATCAAGCTGATCATTTCACTTGCAAACCAAATAATCGATGGAAAAACTTGAGCAATACCCCACGTACAGTAGCCCAACAACTTCAGCCGTGCACTTTTATCCAGGTTTAGTAAGGTTTAAAGCTTAATCAGAACTATAACCATGTTTGCGACATTCAGTGATCGACAATCCCAATGTTTTCCCTACTATTGTTGGTGATTATCCCCCATGAAATTGGTTGGTTAACTGCTTGACCCATAGCCATTGAATGATCAACAATGATCACAAGGCCTTGATTCAGGTGACCACTAAAGCGTTGTTGATCACTGTTGATCCACCATTTTACTGCGGGGCCCCTCCATAATGATCCATAGTGTCCATACGAGGCATGGCCGCTCAAATACCTGGAGGCAGGACCTACCATGCCATGCCAACATGTGGCATCAAATACTTCTGGCGGTCATGTTGGCTGGGATCCCAAGCTTCCCCTTGGTCAATGATTTTCAGTGCCAGGGTCTGTGGAAATAGAGCGCGCCCATAGCACGAATATAGAGAGGGCACATGCCAATCATTGGCAGCTCAACACAATGGAGTCGATCGACAAGGTGTGAAGACTGCTTGGCAAGACAACGCCTTCCATGCTATGATTAAGCCCGCGCCAAATGTCAAGCTTCGAAGGTTGGCGGGCAACGTCACACGATCCATGCTCTGATTAAAGCGCTCGCCAAACGTCAAGCTTTGAAGGTTGTGAGGCAACGTCACACCATCCATGTTTTGATTGAAATACGCCCCAAACGTCAAGCTTTGAAGGTTGGGGGGCAACGTCACACCATCCATGTTTTGATTGAAATCCGCCCCAAACGTCAAGCTTTGAAGGTTGTGAGGCAACGTTACACCATCTATGTTTTGATTGAAGAACAAGCCAAACGTCAAGCTTTGAAGGTTGGGGGGCAACGTCACACCATCCACGTTTTGATTGAAGTGCACCCCAAACGTCAAGCTTCGAAGGTTGGGAGGCAAAATCACACCATCTATGCTTTGATTGAATTGCTGGCCAAACGTCAAGCTTTGAAGGTTGGCTGGCAACGTCACACGATCCATGCTCTGATTGAAGCGGGCTCCAAACGTCAAGCTTTGAAGGTTCGCAGGTAATGTTACACCATCCATGTTTTGATTGAAGAACTGCCCAAACATCAAGCTTTGAAGGTTGGGGGGCAACGTCACACCATCCATGCTCTGATTGAAGCGCTCGCCAAACGTCAAGCTTTGAAGGTTGTGAGGCAACGTCACACCATCCATGTTTTGATTAAAATACGCCCCAAACGTCAAGCTTTGAAGGTTGGGGGGCAACGTCACACCATCCATGATCTGATTGAATTGCTGGCCAAACGTCAAGCTTTGAAGGGTGTGAGGCAACGTTACACCATTCATGCTCTGATTGAAGCGCTGCCCAAACCTTAAGCTTTGAAGGGTGGGGGGCAACGTCACACCATCTATGTTTTGATTGAAGTACACCCCAAACGTCAAGCTTTGAAGGTTGGCTGGCAAAATCACACCATCCATGCTTTGATTGAATTGCTGGCCAAACGTCAAGCTTTGAAGTTTGGCTGGCAAAATCACACCATCCATGCTCTGATTGAAGCGCTCGCCAAACGTCAAGCTTCGAAGGTTGGGGGGCAACGTCACACCATCCATGCTCTGATTAAAGCGCTCGCCAAACGTCAAGCTTTGAAGGTTGGGGGGCAACGTCACCCCATCCATGCTCTGATTAAAGCGCTCCCCAAACGTTAAGCTTTGAAGGTTGGGGGGCAACGTCACACCATCCATGTTTTGATTGAAATACGCCCCAAATGTTAAGCTTTCAAGGTTGGTGGGGAACACAACCTTTTGCAGGCTTTGATCAAAGTTGTTGTGAAATTGCAAGTTTTTGAGACTCTTTGGGAGGTTGCACAAATACTCACCGTCGATGGCACATTCTAGTGATGTCGCTCCATCAAGCGTGAACTCTTCTTCAGGTTGTTCATGACCGTTTTTCACGTGCAACCATGCACGGTACAAATCAGTTTTGCCAAATGTACATGATAATGCTGCAGTGTTGCCCAAAAAGCCCTGCTCTTCCAAAGTCTGGCTCATCTTCAACTTTGAAGTACCATGATGCAAAGTGAGTTTCCCACCTGGGCGGTGTGCAGAGAGGATTGGTGAATTCACAATCCTGGTTGGTGAATGATTGAATTCCTTTTGGGAGGTGCATTTATTACATTTTATTGTATCTAAATACTTATTCATACTGTCAAAACTATGGCTTGTCCATTAGCCAATGATTAGCCAATGCTATGATGAATTTGTTGCACATGAATTTGTTGCATGATTCATTTTGCTGTATCAAGCCGATCAACCATTGCAAGGCCTGGCTTCGATGGAAGTATCTCCAAGGCCGTCTTGTGGACTTCTCGGCCCAGGGTGCTGCGAGGGATCTTCAGCACCAATTCTTCTCCATCCAATGACCGGAGCTTCAGATCAATGTGATCACTCGATGCCAAAGAGCTGACATAGCCGCTGGGAAGCGTCGACATTGCGTCACCTCCGAATATTTTCAACTGCTTGTTGAAAAAAATGTTTCGACTACTGGGCCACTCTTGAGTTTGGAAGGGTCTTCCAAGCGAGCAACTCTTGAGCCTTGGTATAATATACGAACCTGGAGCACTTGCCGTACTAAAACTCAATCCCCAAATTTACAAGAACCTTGCCAGCAGTGGGGCAATTGCTCCAGAAGTTCATTATTTTGCAGAGTTATTGACCGCTTGTGAAACATCACAACTAGCAGCCAATAACTAGCTGTTATGTTATATTAGCTGACTATATAATAGTGATGACCATAGCCACGCAATTATATAACTATAGCTAATCATGAGAACTAGCTGTTATTGATGTTGTTGATTCTTGATAATTAACATCTAGCTGTTTGCTATGACTAGCTCTTCATGATCATTTGATGACAGATATCAAACCTAGTTCTGAACAATCCAGAGACATGAGAACAAAAACCTGATACCTACCACTGGTCGGTGGTTTCAACCCTTATGCAAATATTAGTCAACCAACTGATTGTTTATAATCATATAATTACTAGGGAAAAAACAAAAAATGTTTGAAACCACCAGCCAGTACCACTATTACAAGTGCTGGGCCACCAGTCATAGTTGCAGCTCCCCTTGCTCCTCTCATCACACATGCAGTTCAGTTCCCCTGGCCCTGGCAGCAAAGAGACACCATAAGCCCTGTGTTGCCAGCAAACCACCCCAGCTATTAACGAGCTCCAACTGACACCAAACAATATATGAACTGCATTCATTCAACTTTGATGTTGGTTCAAAACATCTGACAACTAGCTGCAGGTAAAAAACAAAACATGTACCTCTGATGGACATCAGCTTGTGACATCCAGGCAATGACCAATTAAGAAAGAACTTTGTTGAAATCCTTTGACAGCAACCCTTTTCGGATAGGACTTTCCACAAAGATCGTTGGTTCCCCCAGAGCTTGAGGCTGCCGGTCCTGGGTGGGCATTCGCAGGGGCATCCTTGGGCACCCGCACAATCGAGAGCCCGCCAAAGCATGGGATAATCTTTGGAACCCACTTCCACTCTCGGAGTTGACCCCAGCCTCGGTCGCAGTCGTCAACTCGAACAGCAACGCGGGGCGTTGCCACCCAAGTTGCGGTCGCAGAGTCCAGTTGCGTAGGTGGCTGAATGAACTACCAGGAGAAGCTAAAAGCCATACAGTCTGTAGCCTGTATAGTACTTTCATCATGTCCATTCTAGTCTACAAACTGCCCAAAACAAACAGTCAAATTTGGAGCGTTTGGCGGTGCCATTGATCCAGATCCTGGGGGGTGCGATCGACCGGGCACCTCAGCTGCCTGTTGAAACGTGAACTGATATGATTCATGTCAACCCAGGATTGATAAAACCTAGGTTGATTAATTGAAGGGTTACCATCTTTATGGAAAACCAAGGCTTTTAGGGGATACCCCCTATGAATCAACCCACTCCTGAGAAACAGAAATGACAGAAATGCATAGAGTACAGGCTCTTCAGGAGAAATTAATGGTTCATTGATGTTGACTAAGTGACTAAGTGCATGGTTAGTTCTGGTAAGTGAAAAACAAATGGACTCACCCTTCTTTTCCCATCTTTTCCCTGGCTCAGGTGGCAAATGACTATCCAAGGACTTCACGCGCAAGATCAAATGCGCTTGGATGCATTCTGACGTATGCATGTATTGAACACATGAAGCCTGTAGAATGATCCGCTGATCATGATGAGTTGTGCAATAATAACAGTCCCATCATGAGTGCCATATTATGACTCTGTATGAATTCCGGTGTATAATCATGGGTCCTGCAAACCAATACGAATGATCAGTAAACACACATGAAAATACCATCAAAATGGTAGCCATTCACTCCAATGTAGTGGCCAATGACCATTTGAAATTAGCCAACCGGGCTTTACGGTTCCACTTCCCCTTCGCGCATCGTCTTGTTTCTTTTAGGTCAACCGCTCCGCCACTCATCGGGGAATTCTTCCAGGTATGACTCATAAAGGTCCTGCCATGGGAGAGCATCACCATGGGAAGTCGTGCCACCCAGTTGGTAGTGATGGTTAGGGGAAGTACCATACCAGTAGGTCACCCCACTAAGTGCTGGGGTTAGTTGACTCTAATCGCAGCTATAGCTTTAAGGGTAAGTACCGTTGATCCACCAGTGGCGATTCTGTCGTCCCTACTTGAAAGTGGATGCCACCCCCCGCGTGGGTTTGTTGACCAATGATCTGCAGTGCCAGAAATGTTGAACACATCTGCGATACATAATTCACTCACCTTGCAAAGTTTCAGGCGACTACAAGCGACCGGGCCCCCAACAAGCTATAGCCACTGGCTTACAACTAGGTGACTACCAGTTGTGGTAGATGTTCCCGCAGTTAGGTAGGTTATAACTTAATTTAAAAGTGCTGGGAACTCACCTTGTCCCATTTGTCCCTATGCCAACACTTGTTGTTGGAGAGAAATGCCATCAGTAAGAGCTCGTGCACCCGGCCAAATCTGTCACTCATGGCCCAAACTACACATCTTCAAAGCCAGCTACAGCCAAGGAAATGGAAGTGAAAATCGGCAAACACCGGTTCAACCCATATCCAAGATGTACAGCGAACCATTTGACCAACTACTTTCCAGGACCTTGCATTCATTCAATCAGTTTCTACGTGACTCATGGTCAAAAGAGACTATAGCCCTGGTTTCGGAGGGTCGGTTGATCCTTTCAGAGTTGCTATTTTGGCGACAAATAGCTGTGGGTCGGTTCCGCGCACGTACTCGTGGCTCCTCAAATCCAAGAAATTAACAAGGATGTGAACTCTACCCGTTGGTTGGCCAATTCCTACCCATAGATGCCATAGAGGTTAATTGCAGAGTCAAAAAACATATAGTTCCTTTAATTTTGCTTTGCCATCTTCAGTGTTGTTGGATAGTCTTTACCACTTGTTGTTCGATGGTTTGTGGATGCTTGCTATGTCTCTAGTGTTCACCCATCCAACCCCAAAAACAAATGACAAAAATCCCACTCAGCAACTGGAATCTTGATTCGTCCCATAGCCATCCAATCCCAAAAACAGAACAAAATCCTCAGAAACTGTGGGTGCAGGGCATCCAGGTTGGCGATCAAACTCATCGGATCCTCAGCATCGCCATAGGGATCTGGCCTCGGCAGATCTGCACGACCAGTGGGATCCCTTCTCACGAGGCCACCAATTGATACGAGTGAATGAATGAGCCAGTTCACCAATCAACTCGAATAGTAAATTCAATGATTGATACTAGTCAATCAATCAACCACTATCAGTTGATACTAATTATTCGACTAGAATCAACTATGGTAGTAGTACTACCTAATGGTAAATTGATTGAATGAATCAGTCAACCAGTTCATCAATCAACCGCTACTAGTTACTGTTGACTTACTATTGACTGGTAGTATGAATTACAATACAGAAGTTGGCAGCAAATACTAGTTAACCAATCAACCACTATTAAGCTACTATTTACTATTGACTAGTACTGTGTTGAAAGATTACACTAAAAAGCACTACTAGCAGTCAATCATTCCAAACATTCAACGGTCTTGACCAAGCTCTTTTGCGTACAGCAACCATGTGGTCCATGAGGGTTGTGGTACACTCGATGTTCCTGGGCACAACCACCCACACCCAGGGCGCCTCTGCAACTCCATGTACTGGTGCCAGGATCCAAATTCCTCGGCCACATCTTCTTCGCTTCGCATGGTTTGGATGTCCGAATCCTGACCCTCTTCGCCTCAGATCGGAGAGGCATCAGGCAGCGCTTGAGAATCTGGTTCTTTACCGGGAAATGTATCGTACCATCTGACGATGTTCACAAAACAACACGACATTGTTTTTTAGTCAGTCCATTCTCAAACATCTGAGACGGCTTTGGTATATTGCTATAGTTTCTATAGCTCCACTGCAACTCTCACCAAAAACATTAGCAGGTCCGAAGCCCAACTGCAGCCATGACACTACATGGACTGTAGAACAGCAAGCGGTCAGGATGCACGCTGTAGACGCCGCCATGCCTGGCTAATCCGAAATAGTCAATCACTTCAATGGCATGGCAAGTCATCGAAAGGCTACTGTATGATCTATCCTAATGTAGTTGATCTATATGGTGGTGGTTGGGAAAACCTACATGATAGGCTGATGAACTACAACGTCGATAAAAAAAACACATGTTTTTGACTATGGCAGTGGGTTAAAGCCTGGTATTCCTAGCTTTGGACCCCCAAAACATGTGCCACTGGAGGTCTGACCCTTTCCACTTGGAGTCGGCCCTGGGACCCATCGGCGAAACGTGGCTTCTACCAGCCTGGTGATCAAGAACCTGGAAATGGCATAGTCCACCTGGCTACTGATCCTGGGCTGCTTGAGATGTCGCTCACTGGGCGCCACGCCAGTAGCGACTGTTGAAAAGTTGATCCAATCACCGAGTTGACAGCCCACGGTAGGATGAAATTGTTGGTGGTTGGGAAAATCTACCGTAAAGTCTAGTAATCTATGTAATCTATTGTAATGTAGTTCGTTTTGGGCGTCCTAATGCAAGTATGAGCACGTATGTGTTCTCTTTCTTGTTGAACAACTAGGTACTTGGCAAACGATTGTGGGTTAAAATGTTGTTCAACTGACAAAGCTTTCTTCGCTCCTTCAAATTGTTGCAACACACAAAGCTAAAATAGGCAGGTGAACATCCCGATAAGAGCCAACACACTATTTCCATCGTTTTTGATGTTCATCTTTGATCCACGATTCAGTGAACGCAGTGTGCATGCTATCAATTGAACAAACTAGCAAGGACATATATATATATATATATATTAGAGTCATAGATCTCTATATATGGAGTTTTGAAATAAGCCGCCATTTCGAGTCAAGCCACGGGAAAAGGTTCTCCACTAAAGATTCAGCTGCCTCTTTCTTGACCATCCATGCGTAGAGCCCCCAGGAATGGTCAAAGATCTCGAAGATGCGCTCCTGGGAGGGGGCAGCCACTGATGAATGCAGCATGGCGGCTATCAAGGTCCGCTCTTGTTGTGAAGACATCTCCAGAAAGATCACTTATAAGGATGTGTACCAATTCCCTAAATATAATGATAAACTAAAGTACACGTATCTACTTGGGATGCATCAACAAACATATGGGCAGGCATATACATTCTGTAATACATACATGTTACTGTTATCTTGAAACTTGTACTATTGAAATTTGCTACAGTAAATTCTACATGCATATGTGTGGATGTTTGTCAGATTGATCCATCCAAATTCGTTCTAAGACACACACACACACTCAAGAAACAACTTGTCTTGGAAAAAATCCAAAGAGATGGCTTTGTGAAGAACATGGAGCCACTAGCCGAGACCCTTGAGCACAACCCACGGTTGCAATACACCTGATTACACTGGGTGGTTTTGACAGCTCAAGCGAAATATCAATCGCATTAATCGCAGGTGATTAAATGTTGAGATCCTTTGTTGGCATCATCTCGCCGGTGGGCTGACAATGTTTTTTTCAAATGTGGTCAACAACACACAATACATAATCAACAACAAACAAACATAATCAAAGGTATGGTGGTTTCTCATAATAGAGGAACCGCAAAAATGGCTGGTTTGTTACTATCAATGGTAAAAAATGGATGATTTGGGGTGCCCCCATGTTAAGAAACCTCCATATTTGTATTGGCCCACATGGGTGTTTCTCGAAATAGGGGACACCCAAATCATCCATTGATTAATATCGTTAATAATCATAACTTTTAATAATCAACCATATTAAACCCTTTTGAGAAACCACCACATGGGCATTGCTAAAAGTGTTCAACCTGCGAACCAATTCAGCTGCCCCTCCTTCTCACACGGGACGTCCACTTGCCACTTCTGCGTGGCATTCACCGCACGAGGGTGAGGGCGGCCATATTCGTTATGATAACCCAGAAATACGGCGTTCCAATTTTCAGGCAGCTGTGCCAGTATGGAGGAGAGTTCACGGTGAACCTCCGGGACTGCCAAAGATACATCGTCTTCAAAGATCAAAGCCCACTTCGCAGTTGGATGCTGCGCAAACTTAGTCAATGCCTTGTGGTGTGACAAGGCACATGCCACGGCCCCTTCGGTAAAGTGATCGTCAAAATTCACCAGATGGTTGTCCGAATCGTGAACAATGCTATACAAACCCAAGCGTTTGGCTCGCTTGGCCCGCTGCAAAGCGGAGTCTTCCACCACCTCTCTGGCCAGTTCGGAATCCAAGGAAATGTTTCGACCATCCACTGCCTCGATTCTTTCCAGCTGATCCAACAAGGCAGGATTTGTAGATGACAACAGCTGCTGTAGCCGCTTCATCCGGTCGGGTCGGCGCTCCAAGTTGATGACGTACACGCAGCTGTCGCCCAACACGCACCGCCGTTGGCTGACCCCGCGCCGACGTGCGAAGCCCAGAGGGTGTAGGAAGAGCCATCCTTGGAGCGAGAGCCAGTGAGGAGTTTTGTTGTGCATGTAACACCAACCAATCAAGCTTGTACTGCAATCCTGTCTTGTGCATCCAAATCGTGCCAGAAAAACTCGCAACTGTCAGCAGCTTCCATCCTGGTGACCTGCCCATTGTGGAGCCCCCTGGATTAACAGAGCTTTGGGGATGGTTTCGAGGTAGCCCTCTGGCAGTAGCAGCACCAAAACGCTAGCGGAACCTTTACTGGTTGGTGGTTTCGACCCTGTGCAACCAACCAACTACTGTATCCACCACTCAGTTTACTGCGTTCTATGATGACCCACTGACTAATAAAATCTGGTGACCACTCAAGGCCACGGACTCCATGACAGCCCGTAAGCACTGCCAAGGCTCCTTGACTCAAGAACTTGGCAACAACCATGACCAGCCATGCCTTCACAACAGCAATGGTCATGTCATGTGCTGGGCCAAGCCCTGGACTTGGTAAGTGTAGGCGATCTGGGAAGCATGTTCAACCAACAAGAACTGAGGATAAACCATCATTAACTCATTAACTATATATTAGCGGTTAATTATGGCTAATAATGGTTGATCACCAGGATTCCGAGGCAAAGCACGTATTGAATGTCCTGATATGTTTGAAAGGTTGCTTCTTACAATGTGTCTATCCCTTTGCTGGTGAAGAAGGTCATTCTTTTGAGCGGGAGGCCGCACCAGTTCTTTCGCCCCACTGGAAGCATCCACAGTTTGTCGGCGGTTTTATTTTCGCATGCTTTTGTTCAACAATTTCTGTTCCAAAACAAACCAGGCCTGAACATATACAAACCTGGCTACATGCAACCACAACAACAACAACAACAACAACAACAACAACAACAACAACAACAATGATTGGTTTGGTGCATCTCTACATTCGTTCAGGAATGGCATGGATCCGAACACATACACACGGTGGCATTGCTCAAAGCATCTGCCCATCCAATCTCCCACCGTTTGCCTTCAAACAAGCTCTGTGAAATGTTCGATGCATGTGCTGCAAGAGGGAGCAGTGATGGTCAACCATTGCGTCAAGAATGACCCTTCTTGAGAGATTGTGTAGAGCTAAAAGCGATAAGGTAATTATCTGTATTAGCTAGTTGAAAACAACACAAACATACTACATTTCGATATGGGTACGCACACAAAAAAACGGTGAACTGTGCCGCAAAGATTTAGCTCCAAACTCCTCAACAACGAGAACACTCACTAGTGGCAACGACCAGTAGTGCCATAGAAGCCAAGCAACAAAAACAAAAACAGAATGATTTGTCTAGTTTGTCTTGCAAATTCTCGGTGTTTGTACGGGATATTGAGGCCACACAATGGAACATTCAGCCGTTTCAATCTCCTGACTGTGGGTGAGCTTTAATGATGTCTTGGCCAATGAGGGGCCACTTGAAACCATCAGCATTGTCCCTATCAATGAGCTATGAACCAAAAAGGCTTATACACTTTTACCCAAACAGTTGCCTAAAAGAGCTATTGAAGTTTACATTGCAGCGCTGCATACTTCAAGGTGACTGTGCTGTTGGTGGAAACGTCTCTCCAGACTATAAGTCGTCCACATTTGAAAGTAAAATCCCAAGACCAAGGAGCTTGCAAACGATGGCTTGGACCCAGGCTGCAGAACAACATGCATCTGTGAAGATAAACAACATCGGGAATCAAACCTGCGAAATCACAAACAAATACAATATGTTAGTGGATCAGAGATACCCAGCTAATTTCGTGATTTGCTGGCTATGAAAAAAGTTGGTTCATTTGCAACACAACAATCTTGTGATATCACATATGCATACGATGTGATAAACCAGCCGACAATATGCAAAAATGATGAAAAAGGTTGTGATTGCAATAGAAACCCTTGATGCAATGGGCAAAGATCGTCACAATGGCCTGGTTTATCCCCAAGGATGGGAACCAAGTGCCGTCAACTCGTTGACATTGACGTGGCAACCACTAGGTTCAACCGTACAATGACAGGGTACAACCGGTAGAGTACATCCCCTAACGCTGGTTGGTAGTTGAACCACCCCTACGAATAATATGAGTTAATCAAAATTACTCAAGCAAGCATCCCATTTTTTGTCAAATGATAAAAAAAACACCACCAACATCCACTAACACCAACTAGATAAACGCATCCTGGTTGGTGGTTGAACCACCCTTATTTAAAAAACACGCTTGTCAACCAACCACTCGATAATAATTGCTAGGGAAAGTAAGCAAAATGTCAATCAAACCACCAACCAGTAGTTCTTTGACCACTATTGTTAATGATTATCCCCTATTAGCCACTATGGTCCCCCTAGAAAAATGTCAAAAAATAAAGAATCATTCATGTTGCACGATGGTTCAGTGATGATCTGGTTGGTGGTTTCAACCCTTTGGAAAAATATTAGTCAACCAACCATTTCTTAGCAACTACTAGGGAAACTAAAAATTGTCAATCAAACCACCAACCAGATGATGGTTCAGTGATTGTATGTAATGCCTCTGTATCTCTCGAGCTCCCGAACTCTCCAGTCATTGGAAGACCAAGGCCACGCAAAATGAAGTACAACGAGTCCTTGGGCGACTCGTTGACTTCATGGATATTCCAACAGCTGCAATGATGGAGATACATTGGTTGATGGTCCCTGGGCCTTGGTTCATGGGATACATGGTATATGCAGGAAATATGTTATATCGTGTGTCATATTGGTAATTAATTATTATGTATGGCTACTTCTGGGTACGGTATAGTGTAAAGAGTCTTATCATCAGTAAATGGTTCATGGGCATTCCAACCAAAGGGATGCGTGGAAGTCAAAACCGGGCACCCATGTAAATGAGTTTATTAGAGAAATTACAGGATGGTCACCTGCCAATTTTTGGTGAGATGAGGCATGAATGTTTATGTCGATGTTGGCCAGTCCACTATGATACAATATAACGTAACATCATGAAATAAAGCACAATCATGGTGTTATTATAGTACAATCATGGTGTTGATCATACTTAAAACATCTTATAACATCTTATAACAATGATTGTTATGGTTGTAACAGTCAATGTTTGAAGTACAACATGCGGTATAGCATATTCAAAGCTAAGTAGAGAGGTGGCAGTATGCGATTCTACCCTGTGAGCAGATCCCAGGTTGCTCCAAAGGGCACCACCCAACCTGTCCATCTGTGTCAAGGTCACACCAACTGGATCCTAGGAATTCCTATGCTGGGTGGAAGAATCAAGGGATGCAAATACCAAGCAAAACATGTCGCCATATTTCCCACTATTAATAGTGGATTAGTTAACTATTGATTAACCTTAATTGGCGTTAACATACGTTAACTATCAAATTGCCATGGTTACGAAGGTTAACAAATAACAGGGATGGCCCGCAAGTATTGGTTTTTACAGAAGGTCAATTGATGCACGGGCATCTTCAGAACGAAGGCATCAGCCTGGAAATGTCTCGAACAGTGTGCCATCTGTCAGTTTCCCGAATAACACCTCCATATCAAGGGACATCCACAATGTGCGGACACCGCCGGCCAAAACGATTGATCATCAAAATGTCCTGCTGGTTTTCTCACTAAAAGTTGTCAAGCTCGCTTTGATAGTGGCTTGAGGCATCCTGTTCATCCAGAAAAAATCATGAGACAGATTTACAAGCCATGTTAAGCCATCCAAGGAAAGGATGAAAGTATTGAACAGTTGAAAGCAACTGCCAGTCGGATCTTGTTGGTTGCAATCTCAGAGCATTTACTGTCATACGGTACTAGTTGCCAGTAGCAATGGTTAGCCATCATGAACCATGATTGGCCACTATTATCACTCGCAACCATCATTTAACTAGTAACCATCACAAGCAATCATCACAAATGCAACCATTATTGTTTACTGTAACCATGAAGCATATAATTTAACTATTTCCAGCACGCATTAGCAGTTCCGAGTCATGATAAGTCACAAATAAGTATTGAAACCACTAGTTGGCTTAATCAATTGCAATAGCTTGGGTATCACAGTAACTATTGAAACCAGAGTTACACAATTAAACCATCTTTAGCATCATCAACCATTATGTCCTTGATGATCGATAGCCTGCTATTGCGAGAAACCAGTTTGGAGGGTTCTCAAAATCGGGTACCCCAAAACTGGAACCTGTTTGTAACGGCTATCAAGGATGATAAGTGGGGGTACCCCCAGCGATTAAGGAACCACCAGTTGGCTGGTATCAATGAACCACTGGAATTCCTAATAGCAATAACCAGGTCAATTTCTGGTCAATAATTCCAGAGGTTCATTCATATGATGGTAAGTATGGTCATTACTAAATGACGGCTTGATGGTCCATTATCAATTTCTGGTCACTACTAATTGAATGAATCAATGACAATCAATAATTTCTGGTCAATGACATCAGTGGTTCAAACGTCTTAACGACTTGGAATAACTCCAGTTGGTCCATGATCCAGTGATGAATGACCAGATCAATTTCTTGGTCAATAACTAATGTCCATCAATAACTAATGTCTATCTATCAATTTCTGGTCACTGCTAATTGAACGAATCAATGACCATCAGTAATTTCTGGTCAATAATTCCATGCTTAATGATGGTGATTCATTCAGGCTTTCTCATCAAACTCGGCAGCTCACGTCCTTTTTTAGGCAACAACCTTCAATCGGACAACGGAAGCGCTGCCGCGCTGCTGTGCCTTTGGGTTGGGTCCACGAAAAGGGCTCCATCATTTCAAAATGCTGACCCGTTTGGATTGGTCGTTCATGGTAGATCCATGTAGATCCATGGATTATGATAAGTGTAGTGATGGCTAAAATGGTTGACAAATTAGTAGTGATGGCTAATACTGGTTGGATGATGTTTGATCGATGCTTGAGAATTGCAAATCATGGGCAATCCATAGAAGACATGGTGGTTTCTCAAGCCATAGGGGTACCCCCAGTTCTCATCCTATATAAACCATTTATAGTGGTCAACTCCATCCATTTTTTTGGCTCCCTATGGCTTGAGAGTGCCCACCTGACATGAGGCGATTACGGACCATCCCCGTTAGTTTTCACCCGCTCGTTGGGTGACGTCAGCTTTGGAGCGAGCAGCTGGATCGATGGCGTAGCCGCTTCACATGATGCTCTCACCCGGTCGTTTCAAGTACGGTATACACGACTGTGATTTTAAACTGCTAATTGTTAATGATATTAGTGGTAATTAGTGGCAATTAGTGGCAATTAGTGGCAATTAGTGGCAATTAGTGGCAATTAGTGGTAACTGATTGACATATACACGACTGTGATATTAGTGGTAATTAGGATCATAGTTTTCAATGGTGATCAGCTATTAGGATCATAGTAGCTAATGATGATAGTGGTAATTCAAAATACTTTGCAACAATGACATGTTTTCAAAAAAAACATGACGGTTGTATGAACCAAAAATATAAACTTGTGAACAAGCAAGTATAGCGCACACAAGAATACAATATGAATCAATACAATGATACATGTATAATTGTAATACATGATGAATCACTATTATAGCTAGAATTTGATTATTAATTAATCAGTTTTACAGCTACATACAGCTACAATTAATTGTGAATGAGCACAACCAGCTTGCATTGTACAACAAGGGGTGAGGTACCACCTTTCAACCCATCGGGGCCCACCCCTCTCGTCATCCCAAACGGAGCACATCGGGCTGGTCGATCTCTGTCGAACGGGACTGGCCGCCTCCGCCCGCTGAAGCACGGGACACGGAGCCGTATTTCTCATAGATCTCACGCATCCGCCGCTTGTGCTCCTCCTGCAAATGCTGGGCTGGCGGCACATGTGCAGGGTGGTCGCTTGTTGATGGTTGGCGAATGGTTGGGCAATGGTTGGGCAATGGTTGGTGAATGGTTGGTACATTGACATGATTGATTAATATTGTTTTTGGCTGGGAAGAGCTGATCAGAAATTGATTGAACTGGGTAGACTTCACGACTACTGATCAATCCAGGCATGAGAGTGGAACCGCCCAAAACTTCAACATCTGATTTGTGTGTGTGTGTCTGGTGAGAATCGATTCATCCAAAAAACTGGTCGACGGCACATTGTGGGTTTGTCATGATTTGTCCATGCATGGCGTAATTACTTTCAAAACTATGGTTCTCCAGCGAAGTACTTCCAGTTCTGTTGGGTGGGAAGTGATCCCACTGGACAACAGAAAGTCCTTCCAGCCCAGTCTCCTCCTCCTCCCGAGTGCGGGTTCGGCTGACCTCAGGATCTGACTGGGCCTTGGTTGCGGAAGATCGACTGCTGCCACCGGCCACATGTTGTGGGCCCAACATGCTGCCCCGCCCCCCCCCCCCCCCCCCCCGCCACATTTCACCCTCGACGGTGGTAGGTCTCTTGGAGTAGACCTTGCCAGTACCAACCACCGCATCTTCTCGAGCCTTTTCTCGTAGTCTTTCTATCTCACTTGCATCCAGGATTGGGCCTTTGTATCTGGCCCAATCTGGGGAACGCCTTCGGCTGCGACTACGATGCCGACTTCGACTTCTGCTGCTACTGTGTCGATCCTCCTTCTCTTTCTTCTTTTCTTCCTTTTTTTCCTTCTTGGCTTGGCTTTTCTCTTCCTGTTTGTCATCTTCAACTTCCGTCCTTGCATCCTTCTTCTCAGCATCCTCCTCATCTCTGAGCACCACTTTTCCAAGGTGTAAGGCTACTGCGCCACCATTTTCCAGCACTACCCCAACCTTTCTCTTGTGGTGACCCACATACGCCTTGATGGTGCCTCTCTGCCAGCTACCATCCACCCAGACTTCACATGCTGTTCCGGCCACCTTCTTAGGTAAAGCCTTTTGCATGGCAGCCATGCGCTTGCGAAACTGAGACAGCGGCGCCAGCTCTTTTTCCAGGTGCTGCCTCACCTTAACTGGGATTCTGGGAAGAGGTGTGTTGTAGTACTTATCTTTGATCAAGAGGTTCTCCACATACTCTTGGATGGTAGTGGTGACCAGTTTGTCTCCATCAAGGTATTTCAACTCCTGCTCATCGAAAAGGTTTTCTTCCAACTTCTCCCAAAGCCTGTGTGGAGGTACCACGAAGCGCACAAACAAAATACCTGCGCAGCGAACCTTGGCAGATGGATTGGAATCTAAGATTTGAAGAATATCATCCAAGTCTTCTGACTGCGGCAGAGTGAAGAGTCGATACACCTGTCAGGGTGCTGCTACTTACATGCCATGCTGCCAGCGCAGCGTCTTTTCGGCAATTCCATGTGACCCAAAGAAAATGTCAACTGTAATCCGAATGATTAAAGAAACCACGGTCAAATTGGTAATTGTCAACCTGTGAACAAAGGAGCTTGATGTTGTAAGTTGTTTTCAAAGGTGTTTCAAAAATACTATTACCAAGAGATGCCAGAGTGCAATGGTTCACCTTTTCAACTGCCTACCGGCTGCCTGACAAATGAAGCAAGATGGATGGACGTTGTTGCCGGAGTTGTAAACATCCAGGGTGTCAGCATATTTGGCAATCTCACTGGTGAGTGGTTCTAGCTCACTCACCTCCAACAAGCTCTTGAAGTAGCTGGAGCCAAAAATCTGGTCCTTCAGCAAAGTGCTGCACTTGAAGGTTCGACGTGAGTAGTCTTCCTCTTCTTCAAGGTGAGGGTGAGGCACGGCCTTGGCCTTCTCATCTTTGTGATCCTTGGTCTCCTCATGCTTGTCATGGGAGGACTGACTAGCTATCCACTTCTGACAGAACTTGCATTTGGCATTGGGTTTCTTGGTATTGTGAAGATGACACCTGGGAGGCGTCTTCTCTCTCACAGGTTCCTCCTTCTCAGCCGGAGCCTCTGGGACAGGAGCCTTCTCAACGTCTCTGCTACGACTCCTTTCCCTCTGCAGCACCGGTGGCACACGACCGGGTTCCAAGTGAGTCCCTGCTGCCAGTTGCGCGCTCTCCATCTTTTGGGCGCTTGGCATCAAGCCGCCAGTGCTTCCAAGCAGCGGGGCGCTCTTCGCAGTGGCTTGGCTAAGCGCAGCACCAGGAGGCGTACCCATGTTACCAGCCATCAGGGCTGGGTTCATCATGGGCATGGCCATCATTGGATTCATCATGGGCATGCCCATCATGCCAGGCATTCCCATTGCCATAGGCATGCCCATTCCCATAGGCATCATGCCTGGCATGTTACTGCCCATCTGCTGATTGCCAGCATTGTTGCCCTGCATGGTGCAGAGAGCAAACGCAGCCCTGAGCGGAAGGTTCTTCCTTGGAGCTGTTTATGATTGCTGATCTAGTTGAACATGCTGGTCCTGACCTGCTGATGTAGCTTGGCTAAGATCTTTGGCTTCAAGATCGGTCCGTAGGTCTAAAGGACTTGACATGTGAGAGTGTGTGGATTCCGGAGGTGTGGTTAAGGAAGTCTCAAGATGAGTCTAACTGCATGGCGTGTGGATTCAATCTCATTGCCTGAGAAGTTCTAATCTCAGCAGTTTACTGCGAGCCTGGTGGGCAGGCAAATCGGCGACATGACAGAAATCTGTCAACAAATCATGATGTTACCATCATTTGGATACCAATGACCGAGGTTTGCTGGTTGATAGGCCCAACATCGTGATGAATCATGCTTCGCTCAAACTGATCTGCATTAAGCATGTTTAACCATGATTTGCCATTCTTAACCAGGATGGACAATGTTTCGCAATCATTATAACCCATGATCATCATTAAACACTTGTACAGCGACTGACATCACCAAAGACACAATGTGATCACAGCTCGACTGCAAATTCCGATGCGTAGGGACAGCAATGGAACTCCCACCAAATCATGTACGCTTGGTTGGTTGGCCTAGCAAATCAATCCTCTGGTCCGAAAATTGGTGGAGCATGCCAGAAATTGGTGGATAATATTGGAACATATTGGAAAATCCTCCGGGGAATATTCTAGAACTCATGGAACATATTGGAATTCTTTCCGAAAACCAGGAAATAGAACTGACTTGCTCTCGGATTTCCAAATATAGAAACTATAATAAAGATAAAACGGCACAAATCTTCGAAATGCTCCCTGCAAGTCAGACTTTGAGAACAGGTCAATGGCTAGGCACATAATATGTGAAGGGCACCGCCTGAACCCCAGAGCCGATTGCAACACCCTTCAAAAGCCCTGGGTGTCTAGTTCCAGTGATCTTCTACACCTACCAACCCTATGCTTCCAGTTACCATTACAGTAGGTAACCAGCTGGTTTCTACCATTGTTGGCGAGGGTTGGTTACCTACTATAGTGGTAAGTGGAAGCATAGGGCAATACATCAGAGAAGGGTTAAAGCACATTTCACAAACTATTCGGAAACTGCCTGATAGCATTGATCATAAACCATTCTTGGTCAAAACTGTTGATGATCAAGCCTTGTGATTGTTTCATTCTCACCCAGCTTGCACTCTTAGTTCACAACTCTCGATCTTCAAAACCCTATAGAAGTTCCCTCTGACGGATATAAATCATCGCAAATCCCCATGGCCAACCAGGATAGCCCAAAGAACTCGCCAGATTTTCGAGATGAAAACCCACAAAAAGCACCTGATTTGCTGGCCAGGGCCGGCCCGTCCCCTCCTTGGACTCAGGGATGCGGTAGCCCAACTGCTTCGCCACCGTCTTGGCGTCATGCGGATTCAAGGGCGGCCTGGGCGGGGGAGACCACCAAGGTTTCAAGGAAACTTGTGGCTTTGGTGTGGGTGCAACATTGAAACATCGTGTTTTTTGGCATATATATCTTTATATATGTATATACATATATATATATATATGTATATGTTTCGTACTGTTTAGTATGTCAGTTATATATATATATGTTTTATACTATTGAGTATGATTTTTATATTGAAACATAGTATGTTGCAACATTGAAACATAGTTTTATATGCTTCAACAAGTATGTTTGGGATATGTTTCAATGCAGCTTGAGAACACAATATGTTTTATATGTTTCAACAAATGGATTCCACATAGGGTGTATAGTATATATAGTATGATGCTGAGAAAGGATGTGGCAAATGCCTTCAAGTTTATTACGGAAACACGTCTCCGCATGCGAGAATCTGAAACTTCGATACACTCATGCCGTTGATCGTGGGGGCGTACACCAGGCCCAAACAAATCTGCACATCATACCCACTAAACCATCTCAACAAAACAAATCGAATGGCTGCTATTGCATGTAAATACTGATAGTATTGGCCTGGCTAGATTCAAACCACAGCTACTATCCTCCATGTATCAGTATTCATATATCAATGTATCAGTGATTTTCATTATCATCTCGACTGTTCATTTGCTGGACGTGGCTGTGGTGACACGGTCGAGATACATACATGGCTGTTGCACCAAAGTCATCGGGGCTTTCCAAATTAATACATTCATAAAGGTCATTCCAACGGTTTCAAATCTACTACCCCCTTATATTCCCTTATCACAAATGGTTCCCCCGTTGGATGATGGAAATTCCTGGGTCATGATGGCGTTGAACAACCAACGGTACTGTCGTCATAGGCCTCTTTGACAATCAACAACTTATTGGTTGTCCAAATGCTTGACTTGTTGATTATATATCTCGATTATATGTAGAATTGTAATCTGATTATAGGTCGATGATAGTCGATGATAGTTAATCACTTGTTGATAGGTGTTGTTGATTATGGGTAAACTACAGTTGATTATTAATCATAGTTAATGACTTGTTGATGGGGGGTTGTTGATTATTTTAATTGACCATCAACAACGGATTAACTATCAACAACTACCCGAACTATAGTTGTTGATGGGGGTTGTTGATAAACTATCACAGCTGATTAATTATAGTTGATCAACTATAATTAAGTATAGTTGATCAACTATTAGTAAAAACAATTGACTAATCATTGATCAACCATAATTAATAAACTATGCTTAACCATCAATTATAGGTAGCTTGTCCCTATCCCTTCCTTGTTTAGACCAGCTACAGGCCCCACCACGGCCGGGCTTCCGAGCTTCAAAGATGCCGTAAGCGGCTCAGATCTGGACGCCTCAGGCACGAAAGAAATCTATGAATTGAACATGATATGTATATATGGTGGTCTCTCAAAATAAGGGACCCCAAAAAATGGTTGGTTTATTACTATAAATTGGATGATTTAGGGGTACCCCTATTTTGAGAAACCACCATATATATCTTGTTTATATCAAATAGTAATCATCGATATGTAATGATTCAAGATTAATAACGATTATAAAGATTGAGATTATCTTATATTGTAAAACTTTCATCAATCTGTGATACATTATGTTTATATCACCTATTAATACATATTGTAGATATTAATCATCCATGTGTAATGCATAGATTAGTTATTAAGTATTTCTATGTATTAGATATTAATGTACATTGATATTCAATCTGTGAACTATCAGTTAGCATTTCTATTATCATATTTAGTACATTTTCATGCATTAGGACATGTACATGTATATTAAATACACATGGATTTGAATGAACAGATTATATTATACCAAACATGTCAATATCTGTATGCACATTGTAGTAGGAATATATACTACAATATAGAGTAATTAACATCCCAGACATGGAAAGAACCACGGTCTGTGGTCGACACTTTGTTGAGTCTACCAATGTAATGGGAGATCCATATCTCGAAATAGGGGCACCCCCAAAAATGGTTGGTTAATTACAATAAATGATTTACATGGAATGATTTGGGGGAACCCCTATTTTGAGAAACCACCATATGAATATGATAGTTTCATTGGTCAATAGGGGACAATAGCCAACAATCCTTGTTGATGATGGTCATTAATGGGAGACCACAAACCAAGAAACCCCAAACTTGCGCAAAGCTGGTGATCTACCATGGACCATGGAGGTTTTTCAATATGAACCTTCCATCACTTTGGCGACAATGGTACTTCATAGGCATGGTTTACCAACATACGATAGATGATAGAGCATGCCTATGAAAAATAGGATGTAAACATATTATTGATCATTCATAGGCATGGTTTACCAACATACCATAGCCATCAACAAAGAGAACAAATGCTAGGCCGCAGTGATTGGATGTAAACTGTAAACTGTATATTTTTTATCTTACGCATCTGAACTTCTGAGCATTACACTGGCTCATTGATGATGGAATGGTGGTTTCTCAAAATGGAAGTACCGCAAAAATGGTTGGTATATTACTATTAATTAAAAAATCAATATTAGATGACGTGGGGGTCCCCCTGTTTTGAGGAAACCACCGAATATACCGGCTCCGACTTTTCCTCTGCCAGATCACAGGCCCCGCCTCGCATTCCATCGCCCGAGTGGACCCGGTGCGAAGATGTTGGTTGGTTGGCGGTCTGTCTGGCTGGCTGGCTGTCTGGCTGTCTGGCTGGCTGGCTTTCTGGCTGGTTGGTTGGGTGGTTATCATTCACGATGGAACCTAGGTTATGCAACTTCGACAGATTGTGCCAAGCATCAAAACAACGCAGTGTAGGTGAGGAAATATCTGAAGAGCTCGGTTCCCATTCCACTTCTTTGTTGGATGTTTGACGGGCTGCAGACGCGACGACAACATCCGTAGCCAAAGAGTGCCTCAAATTTAGCACCAAAAAAAATCAACAAAATTAGCCAACAAATGATTTGAATCACGGAGTGCCTTATTGATCTTTTTGTTTGTAGGTTTTCCACAGATGACCCTACTTCAGCAGTTGGCTTGAGCTCGCTCGCATCTCCATGGCCTACCCTTGGTGAGAACACAACTGGAGGACCAGTGGCAGTTTCTCAGTACTGACGCCTCTCTGGAGCCAAAGTCGAGAACGAACGCGAGGAGAATGACTTGTTGGAAGGTGATTTTTGAAGGGTCTCAACCACTGGTGAGCCACCAAGATCAGTCTCAACCACTGGTGAGCCATAGTGGCAGAGGATCTAGCCAATCACCTTTGGACTGCTGGGAGATCGACCACCGGTGAGCCACCAAGAACAGTCCATTGGGGAATCGGTCTTGCAAGGAACAGACATGGCATATTCAGAATGAGTTTTTTCTCCAACCTTTGTGGCTCACCTCCGACTGGAATCATCCACATCCAGACATGTTCTACTCATCCAACCTCTCACTCTCTGGAAATATGACAAGCTACTCTTTTCACTGGCTTGGTTGATTAAAAAAACCTAGAGAAACCCCTTGTTTGTTCTTTACCAACCAGTTTTGGATGAGTTTTTGCCAGGCTGACTCTCCTAGAAAAACAAAACAAAAACAAACACATGTCTGGGAATTCGTGTTGCACTAGTATGAAAGCAACTCGAACGGGCCGATGATGATTCCTGCAGATTTTCCAACCTCATCTCATTAATGCGAGTTCTCTTCATCAATCTTCATCAATCATCATCAACCATCATCAATCATCATCTATCATCAATCATCATCAATCATCAATCATCATCAATCATCATCAACTATCATCAATCATCATCAATCATCATCAATCATCATCAATCATCATCAATCATCATCAATTATCATCGATCATCATCAATTATCATCGATCACAATCAACAATTGTGTACCCTTCCTGTTGTTCGTTGTGATTACTTATAACTTTCCATCAATCACCCATCAACTATTTATTTATTTACCACTAGCTGATCATCCTCATCATCAACGCATACACACACAAACACCACAGACCTTGTTAGTTGATGGATAACTGTTGGTAACCACATTTACACATATAAATGTACACACATATAGGCCTTCTATTAGAAATCCTAAACAGCCCTACTCATCCACAGGTACTTGTCATCCTGTGGAAAGTCTCCAGCAGTCCTGGATTGGCCCCAATGTATCTTTTCAACCACTATACTCCCCTATGCACCATATATCCACCTACGGTTAATTACAATTCTCAAAAGTCATAACCCTCATCGCAGTTTCTCAAAATAGGAGTGCCCCAAAATGGTTGTTGTTAGAAATGACTATTCAGGGATGATTTGTGGGGTCCCCCATTTTGAGAAACACCTTTATAGTCAACTACAGGATAGAGGCTCAAATGTGTTTTTCATCAATTATATAACCACCTATAGTTCTTACCATCAATCAATCATTAACCACTACATATAATTTTTGCTTGTAATTATGTAGTCAGTGGTCATCTGTGAAATATTACCATACGTATAATTACTACCACTATAGTCGTTACAGTACCATTCATAATCACCTATTGTTGCTGTTGGTTGTGATAATCATCCCTGAATAATCATCCCTAATTGTTGAACAATTGTTACAATTAAAAGGATAATTAGTTCCCTATTATTGTTATACTCCCCTAGTGTTGCCTGCAATCCTTTTCTGGGTGGTTAATGATAAATAGGCGAGTATAAGAATTGGATATACTCCCCTATTGCTTGTAATCATCTACCATCTGGTTTCACCACTCCCTGTAGCTCTAAATCGCTCCCCCTTTAAAGGGATTTGGGGATACCCCTGGCGACCCTCATCGCTCCCTGAGAATCACCAGCTAGTCATGAACCACCTTTAATGGTTGTAATCCCTTGGTCCACTGTTGAAGGACAGATCTCATCTCCATGGGAACGTCAGGATGCGCCTGGTCGTTGTCCGAGAGCCCAAAGATCCAGGGCGCCAGGAACCGCTGCTGGGCGTCCAGCCAGAGCTGCTCCAAACGCTCGGGGCCTCGGCGTGGCTCCGCGGGTGACGACGACTACACGGTGGAGCGGCGAAGGATGGCGAAGGATGGGTGGTAGGGCGGTTGAGGATGGAGGGTTCAGGATGGATGGTTTGATGGTTTGATGGTGATGGAGGAACTCGCATGAACCTGCGCAGCACATTTTGTGTGACACCACGTTTGCTAGGAGTTGGTAGGGGTTGGTGGGTGGTCCAACAATAATAACAAGTGCTCACTTCAGTTCCTTTGAAGCCTTTTGGCTTTGACCCAACAGCCAGGTAGTGTTTTCTGGGGGCATTTGGCCCGCATGCTCACAGCGCCCTAGGTGCCTGTTGGTTAAAATAAGGCTGCTTGAGAGTGTCCAAAGGAGATGGAGGATTTGGGAGGGATGGTTTGATGGTTTGGTGGTTTTGATGGTTTGATGGTTGGATGGTTTGATGGTTTGATGGTTTGATGGTTTGATGGTTTGGTGGTTGGATGGTTTGGATGGTTTGGTGGTTTGGTGGTTTGGTGGTTTGGTGGTTTGGTGGTTTGGTGGTTTGGTGGTTTGGTGGTTTGATCGTGGAGGATGGGTTATGATGCTTGATGGTTGTTAAGGGTGGCGGACATCCAACAATACTGGGGATATAACTTGATGAAGTTAGAACCAGGAACAAAAGGGAGAATGATGGTTCAGGGACAGGTACGGCCAACCCCCTGGTGTTTGAAGCTGAAATACCAGCATCTTATGGTGGTGCGCAGAAACAACGCTTTGAGGACAGCATAACCCATCTCAGGTTTAGTTGCAAACCATGACCTGATCACTGCAAGGCCACTGAGTTTGGTTCATCGAGACTTCACCCTGCAGCGGGTTGCCACCAAGGAGTCAGCAGCCTATCAAGTGCCATTTCATGGGCTACCAAGAGCTCTTTATATCCTCTGAAGTAGGCATAGAAATGAACAAAGTGACCCGCCAACAAGATCAACAAGTTGCGTACCAACCTGGCAAGACCTCCAGTTGGTCCAGTAATGATAATTTTCTGAAGGTTGGGGTGTGTACCATCCATCGACCTGCAAAGCATAGCTGCGGCGCATTCAAGGTCCAGGCTGATCTTGGTCGTGAGGCTGGATTTGCCCGCTGACCTGCCACTGGATCCACCAACACGTCCAGTTGGTTGCTTGGACGTGCAGTTGGGGTTAGTTATTACCATAAGGTAGCTTATAATTAAGCCCTACAAAGTAGGGGTGCACATTTAAGTGCTAAGTCAGGGAGACATGAAACAAGAACACAGACTTGGGTATTGCAAACATCCAAATGTTGCATGAAATTGAAAGTAAAATTCTCAGCTGGCCATTCACCCAGTCTGAATTTGCAACTCTGAAGGGACAATTTGGAAACTATCAAGGCGGAGTCAAGAATTGTAACGTGGCAGTATGCAGGATGTGGAACAACCCTCAAACAACATGCCCTTACTTGTCACAATATCTAAGTTACTTGCCTATAGAACATTCTTAGTTTGACACTGCTTGAAAATGGACATCCAATTTGTTTTTTGCCTTGTGTGCATGCCCTGACGAATTCGTGTCATTGCACGTGGAAAATCCGGGGTAAGCAATGTGTCAACCCAGCTTGCTGAACTAGATTAAGTGATTAAGCACTTTTCAGAACTCATGTGGTTAAGTCAAGTTCTACTTCGAGTTGAGAATATCAGTGTCATCCATTGTAAATCAGTCACCAGCCTCAAGCAGCTTTGACAACCATCCTATTGGCACTTTGGGTGCATTCACCAGGCTACACCAAAAGCATTGCAGGTCCCCCGGCCGGAAATGAGCATTTTTGCGTCTAGAACTGTTGGTACCTCCGAATTTCTGCTTGGAACCTGCTGCTTCTCTACAGGCGCGGAGTCGACTCCGCCCAAGCCCCGCACGCCAAGTTGAAGCTCACTTTGGCCGCCGTGGCATTCACCAGTTCTTCTCCCGGCTGGAGCTGCTCCTGGAGCCCACCAGAAAACCGGTTCACCAGTGGGGTCCCGGGAGCGCATCTGCTGGTGCTTCCATCTGAACAGTTACCACCAGTTGGGTTGCCATGGAATCCCATGCATTGTAACTGGGTAAGTCAATTCCACTATATTCCACTTACCTATGTTCACTTACTTCAGTTCATTGAGATTTGGAACTGGAATTGACACTTGCCAAGAATGATCATGTTTCTATTAAACATAAACATATACATGTGTAAACACTGTAAATACTACAATGACAATGGCAGAAAGAAATGTATAGATTCACTTCCGTATGCATCCACAACGTCAGAATGCAGGTGGACATCCGTGAATAGAGAAAATGTGCGATTCATTGATGGCACGTGCATGGGTGTGACCGGAAACTATCTACATACCGACCAACACTAACCAATGCCCGGAGTAGGAATCACAAATTCTTGGCGATTCATCAGCACATCAAATATTGACCATAGTGAGCAACCAAAGATTGTCACAAAGCAAGGTCTTTCGTTTGGCCGTTCTGAATGCGGCAAACACATGTTAATTAGTACACAAATAACATGTATCATTTTATGTTCAAATAGCCATGTTACACTCCGGCTTGAACAAGTGAAATTACGCATACATAATCAGGTAAATAGATATAGATATATATATATATATAAATGAACAAATAAATGAATTAATAAATAAACACATACGAAAATAAATGCAAAAATAAATAGATAAGTAAATAAACAAACACATAAACAACCACATAAACAAATACATAAACAAATGAAGAAGTAAATCAATAAACAAACAACAACCAAATAAACACAAATAGAAAATAACAAGTAAATTCATAACTTCATGACAAAACAAAATATGAAACACAACAATAACTAAACACATACATGCATACTTGCACACATATGTCCATGTCTACATCAACACCACATTGGGAACATCTGATGTAAAACAACAGAAACAATACATTATTGAAATAAACAAATTTCATCAAATTTCAACAACAGCAGCAGCAACAGCAACAACAACAACAACAACTACTACTACGACTACTGCTACTACTGCACCTCCATGCTCTAGTTTCCAAAGCGGCTGTGGCAGCAAAAACGACACGGAGCTGGTAGACACTACGCCCCTAACAAAGGAAAGTTAATTTGCGGACAACCATTTGAGGGCCGAAATTATGAGAAATTTACATGCTTTTCTCGAAATTTAAGCGAAACATCAAAGTACGATAGGACCGATAGGACACACGATATAGTTAAACATAATCTACTAAAACATGTCACAGAACCATAACCATAGGACATAATCAATTACTGTTGAAACACATGTGCGTATGCGTACTAAAAAACATAGATAAATACCTGCATCTTTCCACATGCTCTTAATTTTAGTTGTTTCAGCCATAAGTGTTTTTTGGAGATAACGGCGCTTATTGCAATGTGGCATGTTGAAACGACACTTTTCCTTTTTATCGCTTTGGCACTAGTCATGCATTCCCGCATCAGGCCAGTCCTGGGCCCAAAGTTCAGCCACACGAGCTGTTCATTTGATAGGTCATCAAGTTGCAGGGGTCAACAAACCAATTGGTTTTGGGATTTCCCAATTGACTGGGTTGACCCAGTCATGAAATGAAGTCATGAAGTTCAATTACTTACGCTTGGTGCTGGGCTACAGGGATTGGGTAAGCGTCGCACTACAAAAATCATCAAATTTCGAAATTTGTCATTTTTTGAAACGGCGCTTTTACCCAGTCAAACGCCGCTTTTTGCCGATCAACTACAATGATTGTTTTCGGCGACCCTCCAAAACCAACTAGGTAACTTCTTTTTCACCTGCCCAGTCCCTGGCCAAATCTATTTGTGTGAGACAAGTTGTCTGCCACAACTTTGAACTGAAGAAACTACTTCGAAAAGAATCAAAAAGAGTTTCCATGCTTGCTGCCAGCATCATCAAACTTTCGAGAAGCATATTAAAGCAATTTTTGTTGGTTTTTGAATCCTTGAACCACAAAAGCAAACAACAGAAAAAAGCGGTGAAACGACTCTTTTGTTTTGAAACGACCAAAATTCAACGAAAAAACACAATTTTACCCGGCCAAATATGTAACAACCAAAATTAAGAACACCTGGAAGATCCAGGTATATATATATATTTACAAATAAATACTTATTTACATAGATGGTACAGTACACATTTTGTAGTTCAGGAGTGCATGGTTCCCAATAACAACACCGACGACATGTGCAAGGCATTTCATCTCTGCCAATGGCTCCATCCACTGAGGACCCTCGCATCACTCACATGGCATCTCACCTCAGGTGGCGCAGGCCACTGGCAAGAAGTGTTCAAGCGCCGTTTGCCGCTGGCAGTGAAGGATGGGCTTAGCAATGCTTAGCAAGGGCATGTATGGTTTGGAATTCGGCAAGGTATTTACTACGCAAAGGCATCAATGGTTTTGAACCATTGCAATCGTTGAGGAATGGCCATTTGATGGATGATAATGATTAGTGAATGGTTAAGAATGTTCATCATTGGCGATTGTGATGCTTACTCATGCTTCATTATTCCGGAGCAAAGGAGTAACAATTGTTGGTAACAACTACGTATTACCAAGTGACAACAGCATAGAATAGAATGGAGTTGGTAGTCAACAATGGTGACGTTCACCCAGTCCCATATCAGGAAAAACATTTTTTGGCTCCAAATGGCTCCAAAGCCAACTCAAGATTTCATGTCATAGAGTGTGGTAGTCAAGATCTCAGTTTAATGACCCCTCAGTAATCATTTCATCATTATTCACATGGCCCTGTGGCCACTATTCACCACTGCTATCGACTATAACGGTAACCAGAATAATCGACCAGCTAGATCCATTCACCACTACTATTCACTACATGTATCAACCACTAGTATTCACCACTACTATTCGCCAGCTAGTATTAACCAATATTTCAAGTTATACCATCATGACCAAATACATGATTCAACATTACTCACCATGGCGACCCACCATTAATCAACAAGCGCTATCCTTGCTGAAGGCTGCTGAACATGCAACAAATCAAATATT